>JAFBJR010000179.1:1362635-1497927 GCA_016785285.1 Brachirus orientalis
GCACATGCACATACACAGAGTTATTAGTACATGTGCATCTAATCTCAGACAAAGAGGAAGGTGACAGATGAATGACTGGATTGTTGTGTTTCTTGACATCATTTCCAGCCTGTGTGTGTCTCTCTTTGGGAGCAGGCAGTATCAGTGGTGTGTTATTAGAAGAAAAGGTCATTCGTTGTTTGCCATGCAGACAGGACTCCCAAACGTCAGCGTGAAAATTAAATTTGAAAGGGTCATTGTTTCTCCCTGTGTGTCCTGAAAATCGTGTCTACCTGTGGAATGTGACTCAACTCTGAGTGAACGGGCGTCTCCACCTCTTTGACAAGTGCAGATACAGATGATGTGTCTTTGCTGGAGCTGGTTTGCAATAAAACATGTTTTAACTGTTTCATCAAAACAGAAATCTTCGTTTGTCTAGATACAATAAAAAAAGACACAACATAATCTTCCCTTTCCTACATCGGCAAACCTGACCTTCTTCTCTCTATCTGACATTGACTTTCAGGTTGATGACTTAAATTAAGCAGTCAGTCTAATCCCTGAGGAGATAACATCACCCCTCATTTCCCCCCTCTGTCTGACATCCTCCACCTCCCTTCAAAAATGATCTAAAACCAAGGAAAAAAGGGAAAGAAATTCATAATTTGCAAAGTATTTATGATATATATTAATTATTTATAGATAGGTTGATTTAATCAAGACCCTATTCATGTAGTGTATGGGAAATTTAATGTCAGGTGTGCATAAAAATGTGTGTCCTAGGTATGAGAGAGAGAGTGAGAAGCAAGTTACACAAGTGTCACAGAAAAAGGCAATGATCGCCTGAAAGGCCTTAACAATTTCTACTTGAAACTTTGTCTTCAGTGCATAAACTGTGCATCCTTTTTTTTCCAACTCCAACTTACCACTTTGCATTTAGTTTGATGAGAGACGTTCCTTCTTGGTTAGATATACATATATATCCCTGAAGATATGCTCTTAATTATCTGGGTACTGAGTGTGAGATTTTTATTCTGTGACAACTATATACTAAACTATCTTTGTGTCAAACGGAGGTGGAATGATGCAATTTCTGCTGCATTTAAACTATTATATTTAGATTGTTTTTTTTAATTACAAAGCAATCACCACTTTTAAATGAGACAATTTAAAACACAGTGATACAGTGCCATTAGTCCTGTTGCCACCTGTGCTTGTGTGTGTGTGGCATCTGTTAGCCCACCCTGTGATTAAATCATAAATACTCGAAGCTCTGAAAGAGACAGAGACCAGGGGAAAAGGTAGAGACATAGGAGAAGGAGAGATGTGTAAGTGTAGTTCTGTGCAGTTAAGCCAGGAGCTATTTTATTTCTAAGTTCACATGTAACAGTAAACAAATGTAGATTTCTTTCCTTTTTGAATATTCAATTGTTACTTCTAATAGTTAGTTTTTTGTTTTCTTTTGTTAAATGAGTGTCTGTGTCTGTGGTGTCTTTGAGGTTTTTTTTTGTTTTGGACAATATGCTGTTTGGACTTTTTGTTGTTCTGTTTTCTTTAACACTTTGTTTCTGGTTTTCTATTGTGTGTACCTGGTTACCTAATGTGATTTACCTGTGTTCAATTAGCCCTGCCTCCCAAGTGCATTTAGTCTCAAAGACACTGGGGAGTCTTTTGTTAGATCATCCCATTTGAGTTGTCGCATCTTCTGGTTTGTGTTCCTGATCTCCGAGTTCCAGCTCTTTTTTTTTTTTTAACTTTATTTCCAGATGTGAATCCTTTACTCATCTCTTCCTTACATTTCCCACTTCCTTTCACGTATACAAGCCTTCATCTTTTTTTGCACACTTTTCTCGGCTTCATCACTCTGCTGACTGAGCAGATAGGCCAGCTGTGTGCCAATTTACATCACTGTTTTTTCTTTTTACTTCCACACTCCTGCACTTTCACTCCCCATCTCCATTCCTTGCTTTCAATTTCTTCTCCTTATTCTGTATCCTCATCTCTCCCTCTTTTGTGTACAACCTCAGAGGTCAGCATTCATTCCTGCAGGAAAGGTTTGAGTGTGTGTATGTGTTTAGGGGCATAAGTACCTGTTGGGGATAAAATCTCAATGCTAATTTAAACTGTGGTGCAGCAAATCCCTGCTTTATTTATAGCCTAAGGCCAGGAACATGATGCTTTTTTATGGCACGCATGTTAACTGATTAGAGTGTGAAAGAGGCAGTGTGGACAGGTGTATCGTCACGCAGCTCTTTTGGAAATAGATCACTCGCCTATTTTATTTTGTTTTTTCACCTTGAGCTCACGTTTCACAGCAAAATAGACAGTAAAAATTATCTTTCACCGCAGTTTGAGCGCCTCTCTGTCAAATTATGTGATGAACACTCCATGTTCTTGCTCCTCTTCCACAAGAGGGTCGTAAAGGAGCTGGAGCCAATCCCAGCTGACACAGGGTGAAAGGCGGAGTACACCTTGGACACGTTGCCAGTCCATTGCAGGGCCAACATACAGAGACAAACACCCATTCACTTCCACACTCTCACCTACAGTCAAATTAGTGTCGGATTAACCTAATCTGCATGCAATAGACAGTAGTAGGAAGCGAGAGTACCTGCAGAGAACATGCACATTCCACACAGAAGTGTTTTTTTCTAAAAAGGTCTGATGGATGTGCAGCTTCATACTGATGAGTTTTGGCTTTTAAGTGTCCAAAGAGAAGTATTTTAAGTCTTTAAAAGTACAATTTTATGGTTTTAGTGTCAAACTCTGTAAATAGTCATGCACTGCATATGTGTCCAGTGTAAATTCAGAATCACTCTTTAACATGCTTGTGAACCTACTTTGTTAGGCAGTAGATACAAAAAAAAAATCGCTTTTATAAAAAATACAAGCATTTCTAAAGTCAAAGAACAAGTGTGGCTTGGTTAAAGAGGCAACTTGCAACTTTTGTGTCACGAAGGAATCATGTTTAGTGACTGACTAAAAGAGGTAGAAGTAGCAAGATGCAGGTCAGGATATAACTTTTCTCAGAGCTGGTGTTGTGTCCCCTGTGTGTGGATTTCACCTTTCTCTGCAGTCTTTTTAAAAGAATAACGCATCATGATATAACTGTATCAATTTGCTGTGCACAAAACCCCTGGGTGCAAAACAATAACAGAGTGAAAGAAAGGTACATAAGGGGATCAGTGCAAATGCAGATACAGTAGCGTCATTTTTTTATATTATCATTATAATGTGCCATGGATTTTTACATCATAATGACAGGTTTAAGCCAAAAAGTTGTTTATTTTAGGTTTAAGGTTAGGAAAAAGACCACAGTGACTGTAAATAGCATAACACTTTGGAGAAAAACACAACTATGTGTCCCACTATGTGTATACTTCACAACTATGTGTTCCACCTGTGAATGATGGCACTGGACACAAACTGATCGGTGTTCACTGAGCTGCAAAAATGCGTTTTTTTCAAAATACTTTGCAGTATTGCTTTATATGATTGGGACTTTGCAGAGCAGGATTGAAATAACTGATTTTTTCTGATGGGATGGCTCATTCAAGTGTCAAAAGAAAATTACATCTCTGAACTAAGAAGCAAAACATTAATGAATCCCAATGTGACTTCAAACAAAACAAGCAGGCAAATGGAAAAATCAAATAACAGGAGCAAACAAATCAGACACAGTGGTGACAAGTGGAACAAAAGCCTTGAGACAAAGAGTATACAAACAGAAAGACGCTGATACTTAATCATTAAAATTTGTTTACTGAGCCACCATGTTGTGTGTGGGTGTGTGGCAGAAAAGTCCAAAGTCACGTCCATGCACCAACACACAAACAGAAAAACAAAAACATGTCTAATATGACAGGATTCTAGAGAGCAGATCCAAACATCCAAATCTCTGGACCCAGACAGAGAAGTGTATCACTGTGCTTCATCTCCTTGTTGGTGATGGAGACAGGAGATAGCGGAAGAAGTAATCGAGGCCCAGTAGCTGATACGAGCAGTCACAGACGAACTGACTTGGGTCTTAATCATACACACTTTACAAACTGATCCAAATTTTATGGCTCCTTAGAGACTGAAAAAAATGAGAGGGAGACAAAACAAAGGGGAAAACAGCAAAGATAAAAGCTGAACTCAACTCCTTGAAAAACTTAAAAGTAACACAATAGCTCTGTTTACATGGACACAAGTAAGTGGAATAAAATATGTCATTTTTAAACATGCCAATCCAAAAAAGTCAGATCTGATTCAGCCTATTGAGAAACAAATTTCATTCCAAATGCAATCAAATCATGACTTCCTGGTTTGATGCTATCATGAGTCTGATCCACATAAATATGACGTCCAGTATTTACAAGATTTGATATTGCTGTATTTTCATTCCCAAAAAAAAAGGATAATAAACAGACACTAAAGTCACAGACGCAGAAGGAAAATGCTGAGAAAGTCAAAATAATCCATTCTAACTGAAAGCATGATGCATGTGTACGCACACCACGATCAGGTAAATTTTTTCGTCCATGTAAAACGATGGAATCTTAAAGCCATCGTAAAGTATTGTTTGATACCCTTGATATCAAACTGTTTTAAAATACATATTGAGGTAACATGTGTTTGGTGACAGGCCAATGATGCCGATGGATTCTGAAGAAGGACTTCTCCAAAATGTTTTAAAACCATATGGGCACAATATAAAACTTTAATCTTATAACTTTATAAGTTATCATTTTAGTGTAAGGGGCTATCACTGTATATATTTATAAATATACATTGTGTTTGATTGAATGTTGATTCAAAGACTTTGCAATTTATTTATGAAAGGGAAACACTGAGTTCTCCTTGAATGCTGGTATAACAATGGATCCCAACAGTGAAAGAGAAAGAAGAAAGATCCTGAACTTGGAAAAAAAAGAGCATGACTCTATGTGACAATGTCTGCTGTGAATAAGGCCTACACTAAAGGTGTAAAATGTGGAGATGCCAACCAAGCACTATTCAAAATTGGCTCCGCTGTTCTAATCAGATGACATAACAGCATCTGTGGGGGTGGAATATATACAACATTTAAGCATGTTCATATGTACCATATTCAGTGATAAAGTGAGTGTGGACTGCAGTCATTACTTGCCGAATGCTGTGTTTTTATACACCCCTTATATACACACTTAAACATGTTTATTACGAATAATGCAAGTTTGGGTTTATGATGATGAATGATTATTTTACTGTACTGTCATCCATTCCACTCATATACTGACTTTCCCTTAACACACATTTGAGTAAATAGAAAAATCATTAATAATATAAAAAAGTAAATCTTTATCGGCTTATACAGGTACAAGCGAAATAAAATATTTGTGTCCTCTACAGAATGCTAGTAGTTGACCAATAACATTCAAACATAGCAGTGTGACAGAACCATATGATCACTACTTTGCATTTAGTGGACTAAATCTATAAAATCAATTGATGATCCTTTACTGACTAATGACATTTCTATCCGTGAACACTAACTATAAAGTATTTCTTTAGGGACTTAATAGGTCTTTGCAGTTTCTCTTCACACCGCTCACATCTCAATTGTTTTAAAGCATAAAACCTAACTCATTTGAGTCAGGCACTTGACTTTGCAAAAAAAGAAATTAGTAATGGATTCTGTATTCATCTCATTTGTTTGATCATTAAAAGTAAGTGTCTCCGATGTATCATACATTTTAAATGCATTTTACTGCAGCTCATTAGTTCACTGTGAAAAAAACTTCTTTTACTCTATCTCTATTTCTAATCAGATTATTTCTTCCTCTTCTCATATCCCCTCCATGTCACTGTTTCTCTAGTCTTCAACTGTTTTTCATCACACCTGCCAGCTGACCCCCCCCCCCCAGCTCTTTGCCTTCCTCACCCTCTCTCCCTCTCTCATCTTACTGAGTGAGGCACCGAGTTAATGTGACAACATTGCTGGAGCGCCCCAACTAGACTGAAGAACACCACCTCTGCTAAGGAGCTCATTAGCTCCTACAGCACAAAACGCACACACACACACACACGTTTGCGCTTCCATCAGGGTGAGGACCCTCACAGACATAATGCATTTCCTAGCCCCTTACCCTAACCTTAACCATCACAATTTGATACCTAACCCTTACTTTTACCCTAACCCTAACCTAAACCCAATTCTAACCCTAACCCTAAAACCAAGTCTTAACCCTGAAAAAGCCCTTTTAAGGGGTGAAAAAAAAAGTGAGGACCAGCCAAAACGTCCTCACTTTGTCAAAATGTCCTCACTTTGTAGGGTTTATACGATTTTTGGCCCTCATTTCCTGGAGACTTACTCTAACCCTAACCATAATTAATATTGCCCTAATCCTAACCCTGACCCTAACATCAGCCTAATTTTAAAACATGTCTTCACCTTAGAATGTAGTAATTTATGACAAGTCCCCATAATGTGACTGTGTAAATTTAGGTCCCCAGAACATAAGGAAGATGAGGCACACACACACAAACAGAGAGACAGAAAGAGAGAATCATATACACACATACTATGCATAGACACTAACTTAATATCTAAACACAAACATGAACGCATTGCTTGAGCCAAGAATGCTTACTTGAGGATATTAGAATATACATGAGTGTTTGTGCATGTTCTGGACTCACACGCATGTGTGTCTGTGTGTGTGCTTTTTTTGTCGGTGAATGCAACCTTTTTTTATTGCTTGCCTGCTTGTGAATTTGTCTACTTATTAAAATGTGTTATTGCATGTTAGTGTTTGTCTTTTTATAACCTGTGCATCACTGGAGAATTCCTTTACACCCTCGACCCGGCAGATGCAGTCTGAGCAACTGTTGCGCTCTCTTTGCTGCTGCGCTCTCTGAGTCTCTTTGCTTGCTCACTCTTGGCCTTCAGCCCACTCATAGACAAAAGCAACCACAATATACTGCGGACACACACAAACACACACCTGCACACGCACACACACATGCGCACACACTATATAATTCATATAGTCATAGCCAGAAGGATAGACTGAGGATTAAAGAAGCAGGCGAGGGAAAGAAATGGATCAGGAGGAGGAGGAAAAGTGAAAATATTAAAGATATATATGTGTTTATATGATATATACTGATCTGTCCTCTCCTCCCCTTCCTCTCTCTTCTCTCTCTTTTCCACGCTGTCTGCCTGAGTCGTGGTGTCAGATCCCTCATCCATATTCAGTGCTGCGGCCATCTGTGTGCCTCCAATATGCATGGACCAGCCTGCTGGAGCCTCACTGCCAAGCTCATAGGCAGTCTGTGTTATTTTGTCATTTTCAGTTAAAGTACATCCCATTTACTTCTGTCCATGCATTTTGCAAAGATTGTCACATTTAATTACTTGTATTTTGTGGTTTTTGTCAAACCCAGCTGACACCCTTAAACAAGATGTGACAAAATCTGCAAAGACACTTTTTTCCAGACAAATGAGTTCAGTGATTGGTACAAAGTTTTGTCCACAGCCCCTAATTCCTAACATCACCCTACAGCATCTTTCTTGTAGTCAAGTCTTAAGAAGTTGCTGCATCCTTCAGAAAACATTACAACAACCGAGTGGAGAGAATGTGACAAATCACTGGCATTTTGTTAGGAGGAATGATGTAGCCTGGTTCATTTCCAGGCTGGTTGTGTCACTGTGCAAGAAATAAAAGAATCAAAAGTCTCCAGCTCATCTAATGAGTGATCTAGAGACTGCAACAGTCAGCTTTATATCTCTCATTTAACCAGTACAATGGCCTGCCTTCATTCTCTATCTTGTCATCAGACAATATAGACCCACACACACATAACAGTAGCAGAACAGATGCTTAAGTGCAGTGTCTAATGGGAATATGTCTGCTATTTTCAAAAAATTTGGAGGTGAAAGCAATTCCGTTCTTCTTCCATCACTATTGTCTCCTCCATCACCGCAGCTTCCTATTTGTGATTTCCAGTTTTCATGCTGGAAAACTCTTTTCATGCCCTCCAACTTTTACTATGTCCTTTTTTTTAACTCGATATCTTATTTATCCCTCGATCTTTCTCTGTCTCTGAGCCAGTTCATCATGTACCCACTCTTCTTGTTATGAAGCCAATTAGTGTTACTGAAATAGTTTCCATGGCGACAGAGGTGCTAATAATAACAGACACCCCCACAGCAAGGGCTCGTGAAGAACAAGAGCACACACACATACACGCTGACATCCAAGTGAAGACATATATAACAACTCAGAGAGACAAGCCTGTGACTAATTCAATGCATTGTGTGTGTGTGTGTGTGAGTAATTTAATGTAATTTAATGTGTTGTACACGTGTGTGCTTGTGTGTAGAGAAATATGACATCAACAGTCACTTTGATCTCTAATGCTAAGTTGACTTCCTGCTCAAAATGTGCACATATGGAGTTGGAAATCTTAATGGATCAAAGCCTGTTTTTAACAGATTGGTAAAACCGTAATGATCTTGATTAATGTGTTTTTATTGTCGCAATTTTCAGAATCAATTAATCTGTCGATTAATTGATTTCCCAAATAGTTGGTGAATAGTAATCAGTTAATAATCAATTAATCGTTGCAGCTCTACCATAGTCCTATTATTGATCTATTGGTTTTGTTATTCAGCATTTAAATTAAGTCCTGAATTGTGGAGTCTATAAATTTATCTGTTTTATTTTATGGCTCATTAAGCGTGTTATGTCTGTGCTAACTGTAAGACATTTGTCAAAGGATGACTTGTGTCTCAAAACTCTCACATATGCTACTACCGTTCTGAGTGATCTATTCACAAACGGACAGGAATGAGTGGGTCTGTTCACACCTGTCATTAAAATCATCCTGAATGCGTCACCTGTGACTGGATCTCAGGTACCCACATTATGCAAATACACAAGAATGTCATTGCTGTATTTGGAAACCGAATGATGTAAGCTTTTACCCACCTTGATTCTGCAGATGTGACCAGTGTCACTGTGTTTGTGTGTGACTGAATTCCAGTGTGTGTCTCTGAGTTGGCACAGGTAGAGAGAGCAGAGTCAATGGAGGGTGGGTAAGTCAATGCACTCTGCTCAAATGTGGATGGATTTTCATGGATTTTATCCATATTCCTCCCAGACCAATGCACTTGGTTGCGTTCACACCTGATTTTAGAGCTGTTCACTTCCCTCAGGATGGATGTTAGTACCAGGTGTGAATGGGGTCATACATCCTGTCTCCTGAGGCATGGTTGAGCACCAATTGTGGAATTAATCACATTAGTCTCACAGTACAGACTGAATCTGTTATTTGAGTAGTTATGGCATCATCATCTTTTTTGTCCTATTCAAGATAAGATAAGATAAGATAAGATAAGATAAGATAAGATAAGATAAGATCCCCTTATCTCACTGGGGAAATTTACAGTGTCACAGCAGCAAAGACAGAAAAGAAAAAGGTAAATAATAAACATGCATTTTCACACATGTTATTGTATAGTATATATAAAAGCAGATACAATTTTTGTAATTTCTTCCTGATTATATTTTTCATTTTGTATATAAATTTAGAGCAGAACAACACCCTCTTGTTTAATACTGAATTCAATGAGAGGTTCATAACAAGCAGTTTGTTTGTTTATTACAGAATCTGTGAAAAGCTCACCTCAGGACCCTTTTATTTTAGTGCTATTTCTAGCATGGAGATCTGTACCCCTTTAAAAGCTATTGATCATAAAAGAAAAGAAAACCCTCACCCTGACCTTAGAGCTAAATCTTTTAAAGGTTGCAGCTTATTAAATTGCTGAGCCTACTGCTAAGATTTCCTAACCAAAGTCTTTGTTTTCCAAACAAAGGTTAGCTGTGCTCCTGTCATTATTAGAAACTGGGCACCCATCACATCAACTGTACACATCCACCACCTCATTTTGATACAACAAATCAATGACAGTATCTTAATTAACTCAAGAAATTGGCAATTAGCAAGAAACACAAGCCATATTATCAAGGTTATGTGCTTCGTACCACAATGTCATAAGATTAAGAGTGTTTTGCACGTTAACTAACTCCTTCCTCAATCTTTCCCATTCACTTAAAAAAAAAAGGTTGAAATGAATTTATGACCAATAGAAACAGAAGAGGATGAAAGAGGGCTGGTGCAAAAGAACAGAGAGAAGAACAGAGGGGAGAAAAATGATAGATTAGAGGGAAAAACTGGAACTAATAAAAAGTATAGGAAATGTATCATGTGATGATTAACAAACAATGTCTTTTAATTTATTTGACATGCATGGAAATTGCATGGTGAGCGAGGGAGAGAGGGAAGAGAGAAGTATAGGTGATGCACACAGGAGTCACAGATTAGAGTCACAGATGAACAAGTAGACAGACCTCTCACCTAACTTCACTCGTTCCAACAGGAGAGAAAAATAACCTAACAATATTCTTTGTAGTCTGATCAGTGTTCACAGTCTGATTAATCCACACTTCTAAAAGAAATAAAAGTTCAAACACCTCTAAAAACAAGACAAGTTGAAAAATACTCAGAGATGTCTGACTAGTACACTTAATTTTGTTCCTACTATAAAAGACACAAAATCTATTTAAAAATCTATTTTTAAAATGTATTTAAACTAGCTTGTTCCTTACTTTTAAAAAACATTTTTCTTAATTCCTGTTACCGCATTCTCTGCTGGCCGTCATTTAAACTGGCAAGATAAAACACTCCAAGTAATCTAAAAATCAAAGTCAAAAAGAATCAAAAACAGAGGCATCTTTACAGATTAAATGAAATTAAAAAGCCTTTTCACATGGGGTCAATGTTTTACTGGGGAGAGGTCACATTATGCTCAGAACCATCACATGCTTCCTTACTTCCAACAATAGTGCAGCTGCTGTAGTGACAGTTTGAGGAAATTAGTCCCTTATGGCTCTGCAGCAAATAGAACTCAGGTCCAAAGCAAAAACAGTTTAAACATAACAATAATAAAGCACTCCAAACTAATACTGTAGCTGCTTCATCAGTGCACACAGAGTTCAAGACATTTAAATACACAGCATGTAATTTCTGCTGCTAAGAAACACAGTCCAAACCATAATCAAAGACCTAGTTTGATGACACTGGGAATGGACGGATGACGTCAACCAAATTAAGGTGGTCCGTTACCTAGAATAGAAAAATGGATTCCTATGGATTGAGTCATGCATGTATCCTACTCAACTGCTCAACATAATATAAAACATTAGTCTTGCATTTATCAAAAATTCTGATGTTGATCTTACCTGGCAATACCTAATGAAATTTTTTGAGACTTTTTCCAGGTTCTCATTTCAATCATGTGGTCTGAGGTGTGTTTATTGGCTTATTGACCTCACTGTATTTGATTATAATTTCTGCCCACGCATTTTGTTTGCTGACTGACACATTTTGCATTTATGTCTCTGTGTTTTCACAATGTGTCTCTGACAATCTAAATCCATCAACAATGTGTCTCATGACAGTTGCAGCTGTACTCCCATGTGGGAATGTTCAATTCTAATCTGATCAATAAAAAAACATTTCACTGCAGATATTAACAGACCTCCAGATGTCACGTGACTGAGATTGTTTGCACGTCCATGGCAGGAAGAGCTTCTGACGGTGTCAATGCCAATTTCAAGTGGTCAGAGTTAATTGCGTTCTTGAAATCAATGGAGATGGAGATGATCTCCCCTTTGCTGGTCCTTAACTGTTTTAGTATACCAGGAAACAACACCCATCCACCATCTGCACTTTTTATGATTACAGCTAGCGAAAAGACAAGTCCCCTGACATATTGCCTTGTATGTTGTATATACTGCTGGTTATACAAGTCTTTGGATTTGAAGAGCACGGCTTCCTAATAAAATGGCATTGTTTTGGTACCAAGTGTCACATGATGTGTGATGTCAGATATCAGATTTCCATTGGGTAAAAGAGTCCCTTTATTACAGTGTGTTTGCCAATATAGTTAGTGCTGCCTCCAAAGAAGCTGCAGCTGTAATCAGTTTGGAGTCATGTTGGTTACAATGGATGTAAAAGTTGATGACACTTTTTAAAACCACTTGTGTAATCTAATTACTATCTCAATCTGAATTCTTTGTATGTTGTTCTTTGTATTTCACTCAGTTTTGCTGCTTCCAAGGAGGCTATACTGATTTGGCCTAAATTTCATGAAAGCACATAAATTACTTTTACTGGATCAAGAGTCACCTTGAAAATGTTTATTCTGTACATTGCCCCTGAGCTCTGTGTGAAAGTTTACATAGTGAATGTATCTTGTGTTTGAGTGAATCTGAGTCTAGTTTTATTTGTATAGTGCCAAATCACAATACACATTTTCCCTTCCTCTTTTCTCCTCCTATCATTGAAAACTGTCCTATCCTTCTCTTTCCAGAATATTCAATTTATCTACAGTAAATGTCTCCACCAACTGCTTTTAACCTTAAGGCTCGTGCTGCCTTCATGAAGGCTTTTGCTTTTGACGAGTCATGGGGCTCTCAAAGTGCCAGCGTGTCATAAGATTGTGGAGATGCTTTCTGAAAGATCCAATACATGTTAGTGCTTGGAGTCTTGGAGTTTTGCATGTAGTAGTGGGCAGTTCTTTTTTCCTTAATGGAGAATGGTAAAAGAGCACCGGCCTTTGCTGCAAAATGGTTGCATTTTAACCACCTGACACTGCACTGGTGTGATTTTCTACACATCTAAACTTCTTGTGCCCCTTTCCCTACCTTTCACTGCTAGTAACCAGTAAGACAAGTGGGGTGAAGTGCGTTTCAAAGTCACATACCTACATGTGCATGTGCATAGTCCAGCAGCAGCTTGTACAAGCCTTTGCACTCAAGGTTGACCAATAGTTGATTTTTAAAGGCTGGTAGAATAATGATAGTTTGAGACATTTACAGCCAATGGCCCACTACATCCCACTCCACAGGGAGAAAAATATCAAGGCAAAAAAATTCAGCATATTTAATATTTCAAGTTTGCATTAACAATTTTCATCACATTTAACGATTCTTGGCAGCATTTATTTAGATGACTGCATGTGTTTTTGCAAAAGTATTCACATCTCTGAGCTTAACTTCAACTTTATCCCAATGGAAATTTGAGCTGCAGTCGGCAACACGGCACCCAAAGAAAGAGACTTAACTTAAAAAGGGGGCAACAAAATACAAGATGACAACAAAGATCCAGCAGCAGTCTGGATCGTTTTGTTTCTTGTAGACTAACTCAAACAGCTGTTTTATTATTATACATGAGGAGAAAATCACATCGTAAATACACATTTTCAGCAAAAGCGACCCTTAAATGAATCCCGTCCACTTCTACTTTGCACCGCCATCTCCTCTCTCACACACTGACTCTAGCTCTTGCTCTCAAATGTCACCATGCCAATTTACTGTGGACAATTAAACTTCCAGAAAAAACATTGCACTTTCTGAACTCATACAGAGAACAGCTCTGCACACCTACACACAAGATGACACATTCAGCCTGTCTTTCCACACAAACCGTCCTCTCAGCATTTATGAGCAGTATCTGAGGCCGCACATGTGCATGTACGTGCATGTGTAAAAGTGAGTGGGCGCAGATCTTTGACATGAGGCACTGAAAAGAATCTTATAATGAAAAAAGTGCTTGCCAACTATGACAGAAAAAAATGAAAAAGGAGGAGAAAGAAAGAAATCATGGATATAGAAATCCCCTCAGTCTGAGGATCAAGTGGACAGGCTATGTATTATGTGTGATGCTGCATTATGAGTGTGCAGTGCACTTTAATAATTGAACAACATTTTTTATCACAGAAAATTATAATTAAATTAGATGTCATTGTTTCTGCTGCAGAAAAAATAATCTACTCGACTTGACCAACACTCTACTGCCAAACACACACTCTTCTTAGGATACTGCATAGATTTCCATTCAGTTGGACAGCCTAAAGAAAGCATTATCCCTAACCTTATTCATAATCATTTAACCCTAACCTTAACCTAACCACAATTCAAATATTAGCCTAAACCTATAATCTCCTAATTCGGTTCTGCCTGTTTAGGAGCAGGTTTTGGTACACATCAGGACTACTGGCCCTGAAAAGGTGGTAACAATACTATAATATACACATACACACAACAAGATATACTGCCACACCTTCCTCTTTGCCCTCTTCATCCTCTCTCTGACTTCAATCTCCTCCCTGGACATAAAAATCATCATTTTAAAGAAATCATCTCACTTGACAGATATAACACAGGCCTTCTTCAATTCAAAATTAATTTTGTGGTTGAAAAAAAAAAAAAAAAAAAAAAAGCCTAGCCTTCATCTGAGGCTGAATAATCTCCAGTGATGAGAAGGCGGGCAACAGAGGAATGAAAATATTCTCTCCACTCTACATAATTATTTTGACGTCCATTATGCTGGTCTTGATGTGGCCCCACAATTTATGGTTCCTGTTTTGGATAACATATCTTCACTTCCCTTCGCCCCCACATCGACACGTCTAAGTGACAGTTGCCACGGTGATAAACAGCACTGTAGAAGAACAACAACTTGATGGGGGGAAAAAAAGGATACACACTGCACAAAGTATTTTCATATGTTCTCTCTCACCGCGTGCACATATCTAATTTTCTATGCAACATTTTCCTGTGGTTCTGTGTAATCTTACAATATATTTAATTTCAATCATTTTTGGCCTCTTTGCCTCTGCCACATTCATTTATTCTATGCCTCAGACTGTCTCTTTCTCTCTCTGTCTCATCATGTGCATGTCAAGGATGTTAATGCAAATGATACAGGAATGGTGTGTTGTCTCAACGTGCATGTCTCCATGTGTTTGTTACATGGCAGAACTATTTTAATGGTTTCTTTGTCATGGCTGAAGGAGTCCAACGGCTAGTGAAGACACTGCGCAGCGGTCTTGAAAAAAAGACCACCTTAGTGTGTATGCTATAGTTTAATTTTGGCCCAAAGTGGTTCAATAATGACAGTGAAATATACCAAACTACACCCACATATACACACCAACTAACTCAGCACGTGAACGAGAAGGATGGGGGGAGGGATATTAAAAAAAAGAACAGATAAGCAGTTAACCATTGGTGATATCGATCAGAGTTTGAAATTCAATCTGAATTAGATCACGGGAAATATGTAATGGGTACAATGTTGTACAGAAATATAATTGAAGAAGACATTTTATCAATCTGCAATAAATGATGGACTACATTAAATATCAGCCTCCTATTTTCAGGTAGCATCACTGCTGTGTCTTGTATGGCTCATTTTTATAGTGATTAAAAATGTTGATGAACCTGCAATAACTACATTTTTATGTCATGTAAAAATCTCTTTTTCACAAATCATTCAGGGAAGGAAATATCTGCACCGTGTCTGTCTGCTGTTGCTGAGCAGGTTGAACGCAATATCTTAAAAAAGTTTCGCTCAAAATGGCTTCCTGCTGCTCCCACGAACAATGAGAAGCCCCACGAAGCAGAGAGGTTCCACACATTCTGCTAATAATTCCTGGTGGACTCATTTCACACTGCTTTCGCATATTATTACACTGTGAACATTCCTTGTGCTGTTGTAATTGCTTTTTAGTGTTGTGATTCATATGTCAGGGCTACAGGTGGAAGAGAACACGATTTATTTTCAGCAGAAACACCACAAAATAGTTATTTATTAATGCAATATTCGAAGATGTTGAACTTTAAATATTACATTTTATAATTTACAAACTTCATCAAGTAAAATTCATTTCTAGAAACTGGTGCAGTGGTACATCACACATAAGGCAGTCAATAGTATATATTTGAAACAAAGACAAAAGTTGAGATGAACATTGTCAACGGGGAGCGAGTCAAGGCAGACGTCTGGTTATAGACCCGTCAGTTCACTGGCATTAGAGAGTAAGTGCACGTCTTAGCTTGAGTCAGCACTTCTGTGAATTTCAACCGCTCTGTATCATTATATATTTCTATCCAGAGGCAGATTGGGCTCAAGGTTTCCAGATAATAAAGTGGCAAAACTCTGCATGGAGCACAACCATGACTGCTCAATTTCAAGGGAAATAATGTGCTGCTGTTTAATTTGATAAGATTGGAGGTTCTTTCTTAACCTCGGAAAGAGTGAATGAATCTTGACTTAAAAAAAAAAAAAAGTTCTCATTGATTTCATGAGGCACAATATTATGTTTTCATTCTTTTAATATTCAGAGACGAAAAAGGCTGGAAACTCGCTAATGAGCAAATTTCTTTTTATGATTTGATCGCATCAAAATGGAAGCCATTTTGTTACGAGTAAATAAATCCATTTAGTTGTGCGATGATTGCTTTGTTCTTTGTCTCATAAGCTTGCACGTACTCAATGCGAAGAGACTCACCTATAAGAGATCTACTCTTGCACTGCTGCTTTTCCACTGGATTGTATCAGAGACATCCTCAGTGGCACAACACAGAGACAAAAAGACAAATCCACCCCTGTCTCCATCATCCCAGGTGATCTTGTTTTGTGCCTGATCAGAAGAGACACCAGCTGTGACTTTTACGCATATGGTCCCTGTCCCGTTTGATATTCTAGCCTCATGCATATAAATGATTGAGAAAAAATAAAATAAATAAATAGGAGATAGTGACCCAACTGGTAAATAAAATGTGCTTATTTGATAAGCAGCTGGACTGTATGTTAGCAGGATGTGATTAAAGCCTTACTGGCCTGGATTTTTTCCCCCTTAGAAAGTGGTCATTAGATTTATTTATTTATTTATTTATCTTTAACTTTGACAAAGATGCTAAGTTTGATTTTTTTTTCTCCTATATGTATCAAATGAATCAATCAGTATCAATCAGTATTGCAGTTTTGTCTTATACTGGCCAGGCAGATTAATCTGTCTGTAGCAAGGATGAAGCCAATCAATCTAGCAACAGTTTGAAGGTGTAAAAAAAAAAAAAAAGATGTCATGCAAGGAAATAAAACAGAAATGTTTCCTTGATCTCATTATCTCGACTTCTGGGAGGATCTTATACATAGTGAAAATTTGTATAGTTTTTAATTGATGTAAATATCTATCTTTAAGTTGATTAAGCTACACCATTAGTAAATATTTTTATTTTCAGGTTTCTTTGATAGTTAAAAATTGATAGCTGCAACTCAGTGATATGTTTAAAAACAACAAAATTTGCATTAACACATTTCTCAGCATCCGTGATTTCCAAAACCTAACAAAACAACTTTGAACTAAATGTGAGCAAAAAAAAGAAAAACATCACAAGTGAAGTTACAGTTCTATTCTTATGGACGCACTTCACAAACACTCCCATTACAAATCTCAACTGGACGATTCAAGATTCAAAGATTTCACAATATGTACAGGACATACAGAGGGATTGAAATGCCATTCCTCTCTCCTCTCATACTTCAGTGGCATACAGTTACAAAAGGTAATGTTAAAAGTTAAAAAATAGAACATTATTCCTTTAGAGCTTTCATTCACCTAAAGAAACTGTGGCGTGTTCCAGCCCATTTACACCTCTGACCGCAGTTGATAAACCATTATGATGTGCCATTATGATGAAAATCAGCCATTAAACTATACAAAGCAAACAAAGTGGCATGTCAGTTTCCAGACAGGACTGCAACGACACTGACATGTGAAAATAACCTGTGTTGTCTGAAATTTCAACGGTAGTTGAAAAAAAAATAAATGTGCACCCGTCGTATGAGCTGTCCAAGTTTTGTCATTAGTCACTTTATATTGTTACTCACTGAAAAATGAAACCAGATGTGGAAGTAAGCAGAAGACAATAGGTGTTGTGGGAGGCAATAATGCATCTGAGATCATTTCCAGCAAAAACGTAACTGAGGTAGGCGTCACACTTCAGAGTTAGTGTGGACCTTGTCATATGCTGGAATTAAACCCTGTGGAACACAATGCTATGAGCAGGTGCTGAGCAAAAAAAAAAAAAAAACTGGCACTACCTTCACTTTTACAGAGGTTTTAAATCATTTGAATACACTTTAGATGAATGGCTCTACTGGAGGAAAAAAAAGTGGAGCAAGGGGAAATAATGGAGAGGATCACATTTTATGATAGAAGAAGAGAGAGAGAGATGAGAATAGGAAACAACGCAGCTGGAAGGAACAGGGAGGAGGTAAGACTGAGAATTAATTTTTGTTCATATGCTGGAATTAAACCCTGTGGAACACAACGCTATGAGCAGGTGCTGAGCAAAAAAAAAAAAAAAAACTGGCACTACCTTCACTTTTACAGAGGTTTTAAATCATTTGAATACACCTTAGATGAATGGCTCTACTGGAGGAAAAAAAAGTGGAGCAAGGGGAAATAATGGAGAGGATCACATTTTATGATAGAAGAAGAGAGAGAGAGATGAGAATAGGAAACAACGCAGCTGGAAGGAACAGGGAGGAGGTAAGACTGAGAATTAATTTTTGTAATTTAGAAGTCGAATGGATGGGAAGAAACAAAGTGAGGCGATATGATGAAAAAAATGTGATGTGAAATTAGAAAGGAAGGAACACAGGCACAGAGGGTTGAGACGAGGTATAAGAACATGGAGAGGAACAGCAAAAGTGGAAAAGGGAAAATCAAGGAAAAGAAGTCAAGAAAAGTCTGAATATATACACAAGAGAGGGAAAAAAGGAGTAAATCAGAGGGACACACAAAAATGTGTTGATGGACAGTGAGACTCTGAAAGGAGGCAGAGACGGGGGGGGGGTCACGGTAGTCATGATAGATGAGTAATATCAGCTTAATTTTCCCAAGAAACATCACATCAGAAAAATCCATTTCATAACTGTCACACACTCGCGCAGACACACACAAGCGTGAGGTGTGGGGGTCTGGATGAAGGATTTTAGAGAATAGATAACATGTCACCTCTCTGCTATTGGACTCAATGGAACATACATGCTGATTAGCATGCTGCCCTCTGACTCACAGCACATGTGTGTGTCCGTGTGCATCCTCTTTCAATGTGTACATGTCTTTATGTGTTTGTATCCATGTGTGTGTGCGTGTGTGTGTGTGTTGTAG
Organism: Brachirus orientalis; assembly: GCA_016785285.1. Taxonomy (NCBI): domain Eukaryota; kingdom Metazoa; phylum Chordata; class Actinopteri; order Pleuronectiformes; family Soleidae; genus Brachirus; species Brachirus orientalis. Next base: position 1,381,672 of record JAFBJR010000179.1, read on the forward strand.
CCCTGCCCGGGTGCCACCCAATTTAAATGCATTTGATCATAGTCACAAATTTGATTTTCTCGGCGTAGTAATGAGGGGACTGTAAGAAAATATCATAATAAAACATCATAATGTGATCATGATTATTATATTACAGGACATTTCTGTTTGTTTTGTCTGTGCCCTCCTTTTTATTATGATCTATGTACACAGCTGCTGCCAGCCTGTCAGTGTCTCCCTTTCTCTCTCTCTTCCTGTGTTTGTGTGACCATTTTGCGACTCGTAACTGTCCTTAAGACCATTTCTCAAGGGAGCAATACAATTTCTGGTTTAATCAATGGCCACCTGCCTGTTATTGGCTAATCAATGCCTGGGTAAACATTAAGATGAGCTCTTTGCAAGAGACGGATAATTGAGTGTAAAATCCCTGACAGAAGAGTGATCCATACTGTATAAATGAATGCTGGGAAAATGACAAAGGGAGGCGCAGCTAGAGGAATAGATGGACAGAAACAGAATGAGATGGACGAAATTAAAGAACGGCCAAGGAGGCAGAAGCTGCTGGTTTAAGAAAACAACACAGATCGTGTATCTTCGGTGATCATGGGGAAAGTGCACTGATTTTTACTTTCTGGAAGGGCGACTCTAGTAAGTCCATATTCCACCCATTATCATTCAACATTTGTTTTGGTACCTCACTATCTCACTCATGTTTCAGAGAACCCTGAATAATTCCTTAACCTAAAGGCCTTTGTCGTCCTGTATGAAACAAGACGACAAATAACCCCCCACTGCTACATAGAAAAATGCAGCAAGAGTCATGTGGAGCTGATAGGCTTATCATTGTGTGAACTCATCTGACAATAGTTTAAATGTTATGGACATTTGTTTGTACTAAAAAGTTACACACTAAAGCTTTAACCTTGCATCACACTTTGGGGCATATTTTGCTTAGTACTTGGGAGAAAGCTGACTGTAAAAAAAACTGTATAGCTTTTATATATCTGGCTATACCTTTACTTAATTTCATTTTAAAACAAGTGAAAGCTTTTCTCCAGACATCATATTAATTTGTGACAAGAAATTAAAAACAAAAAGTAGTATTTGCCGAATCCCAAAATGTTAATATTTGAAATAAAATGTTTCTTTGTTTTCCTACAGCACATAAATTTAGACATTAACAACACTTGATTAAGGTTAAGGTAATTAAAAATGACTGGAATCACTTTCTTAAATATAACAGAAACTACAATCTCTCTCGTACCATAAACAAAGTGTTTTTGTTGCTTAAATCTAAGCTCATGCAGAAATGTGAACCCTTTCTTTTACACCATAGCCCTGTGCTTTGCTTTCCCAACAGTTGCCTTGTTTTGACATATATTACATGTCACTTCTTTAAATTTGACTTTGCATAGCATATCATCACAATGTCAGCAGAACGTTACAGCCTTTGGCATTAGTGAAAATGTCAAATGTCACAAGAAATCCAATGCAGAAAACTCTTTCCTCAACAGTGCAATGCTTGTGCAAGACATATCTGTTTGCTGATTAAGGGTTGTGTCACTCAGTTCTTCAACTGGCATGCTGCTCATATCAGAATCACATGACCGCTGTCACTGTCATTTGTAGAAAAACAGACTCTGGAGTTATAACTGTGAAAGGCTCTGATTCATGAGTGTGAGGGAAAATATGGTTCAGAAAAATAAAGGAAATCACTAACGCAGTTTGACATAAAGTGGTAAAATGTCAACTTTAGAATTTAGTCAGTCAGGATCCCTATAATTCACACCAAACTATATCAATGATATGTCTTTTATTTTGTAACTAAATTTCATCAGTGATATGAAAGTTAATATATTTCTCTAGAAAGTATAAATTATTTATTTGATTCATCCTTTAATGCATTTTCCCTTACTTCTTAATTAGGCCTATTGAATGAATTTCAAGAAACAACTTTACAACCCCACACGAGTCATATCAATGTTTGCGAGACCAGGAATAAAAACAGAAGATTCAGCTTAACAAGAATACAAATTATTCCAAAAACGGTGAAATATTAATAATATATAAATAATAAAGACTTAATGGAATAATCAGAAGAATTTTATTTGATTTGAGATCAAAGCAAAGAAAGCCGAAACACTTACAGAAAACAAACCAAAGCAGAATCACAACAAAAAAGTGTTACAGTAGAGTGATAGGGCAAGGCAAAATCAAGAAATTACTGTTGACATCCAGCTGACTTATTGTTCCTTTATTACTATTGCTTATTATTGGTTTAATTAAAAAGTGTTTTACTATTTTTGGTCACTGTGATAATAAAGAAATGTAAACCTTTTTTTTTTTCCTCAAACAAGTTCATTATATCCTCCATTTACATAATAGGATGTAGTTTTCAACTACAGTAACACGTGTACATACAAGTCTCTGTGAAGCAAGACATTTCAATGTGCGAGTGCAACAGAAACGACTGTGCAACAAAAACATGGCAAGACTCAATCAAATGCAATTAAAATGTTTGATGCAGGGTAGTACATAAATGCAAAGTGCAACACAGGTACTCGGCAGCAAGGACACCAGTGAGTTGGCTGCATCACAGAAACAGCGGAGGATAATACACCACCATTCAGTTTCAAAGGCTCCATTGTTTATCAGAGCTCTAGGAGTGTAATCCTTTTTATTTACCTGCAGTCATGCTCTAAATTGAACTTTCATCTTCTCTCCTATTTGATTTTTTTGCAATTGCAGTGTGCAGAACTTTAAACACAGTTTTCAACGGGCTAAGCAAACAGTTTGATATTGATTTAAAATGGATTTTGTGTGACAAAGTTGCACGTCGACATTGTTTGCTACAAAGGTCTTGTCGTCATTTGTATTCAGGGCTCCACTTTGCTTTGGCTAAAGACATTGCAGTCCTGAAAGGGAAAATTATTTTTCCAGTAACATGCAAAACAATGGTTTCTTTCTTTTTTTTCTTTTCTCCATGCTTCAACAACGCTGAGGGCACATGTTCTTTACTAAACATCAGTGTGAATACTCAAACTGAATAATGTAAACGGAAGACTTAGAAGCGTATTGAACTTGTTATCTAATGTTGAGGCAAATTAACTCAGTGATTTGATAAGCCTCCAAGAGAAGTTTAATACACTGAAAAAGGTTAAAATGTGTTTATACTCACTGTTGATGTAATTTGTAATACAGTCTCCATTCCAGTTTTATTTATATTTGTGGCTCACTTGTTTGGGCTATAAAATAAGTGACGGATCTTTTACATAGTCACATTTTGCATGCTGGTGATTTAGCTATGTTGTCCCCTGCAGTGCTGGACTTCAGCAGTGCATTTGGACCATATGATCTCTCCAGCGTGTCAACAATTAATTACAACAATTCATTCTGATTGAACGTAAAGAGGGTAGAATCCTTTTCTGGAGCCCAGTCTGAGTTGACCATCTTAATTAGAATCAGACAGAGGACAAGACTAGACGATTTTTATAAAGTCTAATGATGCCAGGAGTGCGTTACAGTGCATGTTATGTTTGTTACAATATACTGTGACAGTATTGTGTTAGTGACTATAAATGTAACCTGTGTGTCATATACTGATGGAAAAATAAACATATGTGCATGAAGCACTGGCTAATTGCATCAGAAGAATCAAGTGAAGTGTAATAAATCTGCTGTAGAAGCTGATGACAGTTTTGTAACATATTTTATTTCCATATCTTTAGTTTACAGCCATTCTGCTTAATTAGCTTAATCTGGAGGGAAAAAAAAATCCTTTTTGTTTGTTCCTTTGCTAGCAGGCCATATTTACTGGATTTGATTTCATAATTTATTTTTCATTTGCCCTCAGGAAGCATTTAGTTTAATCAAATTGTTGATGTAAAAATGGCATGAGTGCAAAGAATGAAATGGGATTAGCCATGACTGGTTTTCTTTCAATTCAAGTTTTTTTTTTTTTAATTATTGTTTAAGGTGTATGTTATATTAGTGAAATAAGTGTGAATACAGCGTGTGTTGTTTTTGAACCTGTAATAGTTCTCTTACACATCACTGATGATGATCATCAGCTGAAATGCTGCTCATTCACTGTGGATGGGATGGTATCAAGTGTTGCCGTACACGTATTATGGATCCATTGTTTTGCTTTGCTCACATTGCATGAGACAGAAGTTGAGAAATCTTCTTTGTAATCAACTTTGTAAGCTGTATTAGTACAAATCAAATGTATGCATTTAAGCTCATATAATACACTGTAGATCACTTTTTTTTTCCCCAAAAAAGGTGTTTGACTGAACATTGCAGGATGCGCTATTCCGTCACTGGATCCCCCACCAGCATGCACGCACAAAAACATGACAACGTATTTACTACTGCTTTATTATCAGTCACACGAGACCAAACACTCACTTGCTGCCTGTCTGTCTCTGGTGGGGCTGAAAGCAAACCTATTAGCCAGACTTTTCAGATATGTCGTGTCATAACTACCTTCTCAGGAGGACAGTTGACCTTGTGTCCTCCACTTCCACAGCAAAACAACAAAACCTGCCTTTGTTATTTTTACGATGGTCAAATAAGGCAGTTTGATGGGCTTCTATATAGCTCTATATTTTGACCATGGAACTTTCTACCTAAAGGTAAAACCGAAATCTGAATTTTGGATGAAACCTGACAGCCATACTGTACCACCCAAACCACCTTTGTGTTGCTGTTGTGTTTTGACAGAGTGCACCCACCAATGGTTTACATGGTGGATATCACATTGATATCATTCTAGTAACATTAGCAATTCTTCCAGCACCAAGCATCTGGCAAGGGTTTAAGTGACGTACATGTGAGTGCAGCCTAAATGTCTACAGCTGAAGAGCTCAGAACCCTGGTAAAAATGTGTCCGCAAGCAGCCAAAGATCCAAGAAAGGGCACAAATTGAAAAGACATCACTTTGATGTTTGGCTGCATTGAAGCAGCACTAAATGACACTTTGCACACTGTTCTACGCCTGTCGAGCGGTCCAACAGTTACACACTCTGACGTGGATAACAGCTTAGCCCCTGAAACATGACATGACACGTCTCTTCAGAGAGCAGATTGCCATTATGAGAAATGTGAGTCAAGAAGTCTGCAACAAAAAATGTAGAGGTACGATGAAGACCACATCAAGATGAAACATGGACTGTATGACATAGGAAAACAATGAGAGGAAAAGAGTAAAACCGGATTAAATAAGACATTTTCCTCAGCAGGAACAAATGTGTTCCTGTTTATAACAAGGTGAACTGTGGATCAGCCACTGGGTGACAAAATGTGTGAAAAATATTATTTGGAGCTTCTTAAATTACCTTAGACTCAGTCATTCTTGGCCAATTTCTATATGTTTGGCTTTGTTACAGTAGTTTTAATGGGTCATTATAATCTTTCAGATTAGTGCTTCTGAATTATCAAATCACTTAACACTTCACTTGACTTCAGATGATTTGGCCCTGAAAGGATTTGGGTTAGCTGTCTCCATGTTGTTGAAAACAGTGTCAAAGTGGTGCTAATTGCAAAACCACTTTATAACTGACAAAAGCAGTTAACTGGCATTCAGTGTGAAATGGTATACTTCAAAGTTAAAATACTTTCTCCCTGTCTTAACTTTGACAGAATTGTTTTACAGACCATGTTTTATTTACATAACAAGATTCAAGCAGCCACAGGTTTTTTTTAGAAAAAATACCAAAGTATCTGGTTGACCTAGGAATTAATTTAGTCTCTTATATACTACTGGCATGAATATAAATCAAAATAAATTAAAAAATTAAATAAATAAACCCAAACGGGAGACAAACATACAATAAAATGACTCCAACTTCCATTTGTGGGTAAAACATACTGTAACACAAATACACTGAAGTGTATTTATAATAAACCTTAACATTAGAGTGGATGATCACATGGTGATTAATTAACAAAATAATTTAACTGATGAAGGTGTGTAAAAAAATTTAAGCATTACAATCTGAAAAAAAGTTACTATTTTATTATTTACTTGAAGGGCTGAGTGGTTTATTTATGTTGAAGATATACTATCCGAGACACAGTGTGTCAGTTTTACAAATCGTTCAAACAAATGTCTGTGGTCATCACTGCTACGGCTATCACAACCATCGTTAACCTCTGCATCTTTGCTGTACAGTTGACAGCAGATTCCCCTCATGCACTGACTCGCAATCCCATCACTTTGCGATGATGATGCAGCATAAACTCAAAGGCACTTAAATGCAGCTCAAATTCTGCGGGTGTCGCCTTGACGTGCTCTGTGTATAAGTATGTCCCATTAAAACGCTGACAAACTGTCAATGTGTGTGTGCTGAGCTCTGACACAGAGGGAGGTCTGCTTTTCCTCGGTGACATTTCACTGATGATGACTGTGACCAAGATCCTCACCCACTGTATCAAAAATGTATTCTCCTGAAAAGTCGGGGTGGGAAAACCGATGAGTCATCTGCAAAAAGTGACGGTGACATGGTGTTGTCACCACATTTCCACTTAGTTTTTTTTGTTTTCCTTTAAAGTCGGGTGGAATAACAACTGATGTTGGCCTTAATACAATACATCATTTTTATAATTTTTTTGCCGAAAATGTGGAGGATGGATGATTTTAAAGGGTGAGACGTGTGCATTATGGGTTGGTTGTAGATAATTGTAGATAATAATGCTATGCAAATCTTCTGCATAACGTGCGGCATTTATTGTTTTCGTTTAAGAAATTAAAAAGCATCAAAGATGAGTAGTCTGGTTGTATTTTATGAAAACTTCCCATATAGTAGGAAAGCAGGAATTCAACTGGTGCTGAAAAAAAAAGTGATTAATTAGTATACGCTACAACATCATAATTTCAATTCTATTTCAATTCTGTTTGCATGATACATTCACGGTCAACTGTGTGAAAACTGCATCAGGTTCAATTGTGAACACGCCAACTTTCTTTTACATGATTTGATACTCCAGATGTAGCAGCTAAACTGGAGTGTTTTGGTAGTTTTGTGTGCAGAATACAGTTCATTTTTTACATTGACTGTCCATAGAGGCTTTGAAGCTCCTATTTCCTTTTCAGTAAACCATCAGTTTTTCCACAGGGATTTCTAAAAGCCACTCACTTCTTCATGTATCCCTCTTGCTACAGCTGAGCTTTTAAAGTAAAAGGTACATATGCCTAAGGGATGCTGACCTCTGTGCCTATGGAAAATTGTCAGTGTAAATTTTAGTACATGACTGTGTAGGTGATTGCGCGCGTGTGCACGCGTATGCATGCGGAAATGGAGAAAGATCGATCTCCATTATTGGTGCGAATTAGATCAATAATGGACTCAGTGAATCACCTTCTAAAAAGACAAATGTAAAGTGATAAAAACTCACCTACAAATGCACAGAGATGAACATGCGTGCCACACACACCTTAACACACAAATGTCCTCTCTGACACATGCAGTGGTTGGTTATTGAATTTTTTTGTCCAATGGGGAAACTGGAGCATGTCAGAAACACATTGGGTCAATACTGAAGAGTGGGGCAACGCAAGAGTACACTGTTCAGGTGATGCTTTACTCACACACACACACGCATTTACGCACACACACTTGCATGAACGGACACGAACCAAGTGCGAGAGAGTCACTGAAAAAAGGACACGCCCTCTCTTATTGTTCGGCTCCTTGGGGAAATCACATACTGACACCTCTTCCCTTGCTGTTCTTTCACCCACTTCCTTAGCGCTTTTCTTTCTTCTCTGCCTTTTATTCTACCCTCTATTCAAGTCTGCCTTCAGTGCATTAGCACAATGGAAGGACTGCAAATTGAATGGCAAAGAAAAAAATGGCATTAATACACACCAACAACCCCCCAATAACAGAGTGTGATAGATAGATAGATAGATAGATAGATAGATAGATAGATAGATAGATAGATAGATAGATAGATAGATAGATAGATAGATAGATAGATAGATAGATAGATAGATAGATAGATAGATAGATAGATAGATAGATAGATAGATAGATAGATCGATCGATCGATCCTCTTATTCCTCATGTTGTCTCTGCACTTGTCCTTATCTAACTTGGCCTCACTGGTGCTGAGCTACTGCAGTGATGCCAGATGAAGAGATCTACTCTTTTGTAAAAGGAGCGTGGGCAGGCCACCCACCTTAGGTTTTAGATAGATTATGATGTTGGCTTTAAAAACTGTGAAGAAATGTTCCGACATTTCTTTCAAGCCAAGTTTAAAAAAGGGTGTTCCCTGTGGCACAGTGCAATTGCAAGACATACAGCATGTTTATGCACATATTCGTGGAGAATATTAACCAGTTCATTTAGACAATCAGTTAAAAGGTAAAAGAAAGAAAAACATTGATACTTTATCATTTTAAATGTGCTATGAGCCAATGTCCCATATTTTAATGTTATGAGTTGGTTTAATGAAGCTGCCTTACTGTTTTTATTACTGTTGTGTTTATTTTACATTACTACGTTATGAAATGAGAAAACGGATGTCTTCAAAATGCTTCAAAATGTAAAGAGTGCATTGCATAGGATTCTCTGGTCCTCTACAAAATATCTATTTAAAGGTAAACAGTGACAGATTTGGCTCATTCTAATTTGAATTGAAAATGAAAGTCTAAATTAAACACAGAATTGTATTTGCTGCTCACCCCAGTGTATACTGTATATGTTTATAATCGCTACCCAATTATAATCTGAACTAAATTTACTTTTACATTTTCCTTTATATTTTTGTATCATTACAGGGGTGTGTGAGGATGAGCCTCATTTTATCATAAGGAAATTATGCATTGCCCATTGCTAAAAATGGCTGATATAAGAGGAGATAGTTGTGCAGGATTTTCTGCACTGAAAAACTGTTACCGTTAGACCAGAACTTAGTAAAACAATAAATATTTTTTGAAGCTTCTTTTAAAGCCTACAATGGCAAGTTTGATGTTTAGAAAAAAGTGCTTGGTTGCATGAGCACTTCAACAAATAGTTGCCGAAAATGAACTTCTTTAAACTCTTCTGCCCACTCGAGGTGAACAATGACTCATTTGTTTTTTCCCGATTAGCTGGAAGCTGTGAATGTGCCATCTAATCCAACAAAACCACCTCATGATTGCATTATTACATTGTTACACTGGCTGAATTAGCACATACGTATTTGAGTCTAAAAGTAGGTTGAACAATACATTAATAGATTATTTCTCCTTCACACTTCATGGACTTTCACTAAACTATGAATAGTTCCAGAAATGTCATATTTTTCCAAAAAAAAAAAAACAGTTGCATAATTATATTGTACTGTGTGTCTGTGATGCGTGGCAAGTCACATCATGTACATATATCATGTACAAAACTGGAAGTCGTGGTATGCACTCTGGATCTCAAATCATGGTTGCAGTAAATCTAAGCATCCTGTCCATAGTGTTATGAGGGACAAACAAAAATTTAAGATTATTTGATGAGGTTTTTACAAAGGTACACTGGTAAAGGTTTACTTTTTTTATCATAGTTTGTACAAGAGCCAGTGTGGACAAAGCAGTTTTCCAGTTTGCCCAAAGAAGCAACCAGGAAGTAAAAACATTTTGAACAGCCAACAGAAGGAAACTTTGCTGGCTGGAAGAACTGACTTTAAATGGAAACCTATAAGATAATAATCAGCCTACTTCTCACTTGATTTATAACATCAGTAAACATTTTCCTGAGGAGTTAATGGTCTCACTTGAGGTATGCTTCAATGCAACATGATGTCAAGTTTAATTTACAGGAAATTAGATGATAAAGTATGGCACATATGATTGGACGCCAGTGTGTTTAACAGCTTGCACAGTCCAATAGGCACCTGGTTGCCAGTGATCTGTGTGTCTGTGGACTTCTGTCTGCAAAACATCAACACAGCACCAACCAAATCATGATTCTGAAGGCTTCACATCAGGAATTCAGATTCTTATGGGTGACGTCAGGGCTGGTTCCCACTAGTAAAAAGTAAAAAAAAAAAGTTTGTGAAAATAATTAAATTTTCTGTTGCTCATCATGAGCACTGAGCCCAGACTCTAATGGGAATATTGAATGGGGAATGTGGACAGGAATATATCTAGGTAGTGAACCCCATTATATTTGCAATGCATGCAGAAAAGAGTGTGTAAACCTCAACACACAAGCAAGACACTGATTGACAACAATATTGAAAGCTGCCTTTCAGAGTCTGTAAGCCCCTGTGCTCTTTTCCCTTATTTTTAATTACATTAACTTGTTGAACTGCCTGTGAGTATGTCATGATTATTAGCTGTCTGAAGGAATGTGTGTGAAGCACTTGTGTCGCTCAGCAAATCAGCAGGAGGCTTACGCACATATTTACCTGCGGATAAGTCCATGCAGGATAGGGGTCTATACAGTACATGTGTGCGTGCACACGCCACTCAATGCCCTGCAGGGATGCATTTGAGATAAAATTCAGCAACACTGAATAATACAGTCAATTTATCAAAGAAAAAAAAAAACAGCTGACGCACATACACACACTCAGAAACGCATAGTGTATATAATCAGCACTCCTAGGTGTTGCTGTGTAGGGAAGGTGCCCTTGTGTTGGTGGTCATTTATCAGAAAACATGATTCAAAGTGTCATGGCAGGCGAAGCCCACTGGTCTCTGCTTGTGTACATTTCTTTGAACCCTACAGCACAGTAGTTGCACACTGCTTTGCCCCTGTATTGTAAGACATTCTCTCCCCTATGTTTGGATCTGCATCATCCGTTCGTGCGTGACCAACAACAGGAACAATGTTATGAATAAAAATTTAAAAAAATACCCTCTTTTACGTTGTACCTTAACAACTTGATGGCAAGCCCAGATTAAGCATAGCTGTTAGCAGTTTGGTACAGGATGATTGTCAGGTATTTAACATGTAAGTGAATCAGTGCAAAATTTGTCAATTAATATGTTTTACAGGGGGCAGCTCCGTGACGCTCACTATGAAACAAAACCTGCTGTGCTAATCTACAGCAAAGCTTAAGCTCTTACACTGTCAGCATAAGAGCTGATATCTGCTGATTTTAGTGTTATTTTAATCAACAGGATATTAATGAATGATGCATCATGTACTGTCGGATAGGAGGGTTTGTTTTCGTCATGCCTGGCACAGGTGGGTGGAACTGTAATGGCTGGTCTGTGCTCAAGAAGAACAAGGAGGAGTACCGAATGGGCCATGTCTGAATTTGAAGAGGAAATGTACACAAGAGATGTGTGTAAGCACTTCCTGTGGAAAATGGTGTTTGTGGGTGTTTTACCCATGCGCAATCACAACCAACCCATATACATCCATATCCAGTATGAGTTTGAAGTACTTAAAGGTACAAACACTTGTGCTGGAGATCACCTGAAGCCACTGCTCACTTTACCTTAATGGAGCACTGCACTCTTAGGGAGAGTAAGATCTACAACTGACAATATCTGGAGCTTCATATGACCACTGAGCAAAGAAACTCAATTAAATAGTTTCATCTAGATGTGGTCCACTTTTATCGTCAATAGATATTTTATTTACTGTCTCTGTTTACAATACAATACATTCAACAATAGGACTGTGTACTGACAAGCATTTGGTAATAAGACGATCTGTAATATGAGGTAATGATACTTTATACTGTGATATACTGGAATTAGCAAAGTGATTTTTTGTATACAACCCTACTCAACAGGGCTGTGTAACTGTTAAATATAAGTTATTTGTTTTCTTTGAGAACTTTGTATTTCTGGAATTACAGATTTTTGGTTTCAAAGGGGACTGTGACATGATGGACAAACACAGGATATGACTTTTGGACTATCACCTTCTGTTGCTACCTTGGCTGGATCCCTTGGATTCATCTTGTTCCTGCAGGTTTTTGAGGGTCATTTTAACAGTTATCGCGAGGTGTGAAATGAGCTACAATCCATTTCCTTTGTAGTGGCTCCTCCACCACTTCACATCCAGTTGAAACCAGAAGTTTACATACACTGTGTAAAAAGACACATAAACATTTTTTTCTCATTGTCTGAAATTAAATCAGACTAAACGTCTCCTGTTTTAGGTCAGTTGGGATTACCAAAATTATTTCTATTTGTTAAATGCTGCAGTATTGAGAGAGAGAGTATTTCAGAGAGTTTTTTATTACTTTTTTCAAACTCAGAGGTTAACATACATTTCCTTAGTATTTGATATCATTGCTATTAAACTGTGTAACTTGGGTCAAGCGTTTTGGTACTCTTTCACAAGATTCTCACAGTAGTTTGCTGGAATTCTGGCCCATTCCTCCTGACAGAACTGGTGTAGCTGTGTCAGGTTTGTAGGCCACCTTGCTTGGAAACGCCTTTTCAATTCTACCCACAAATTTTCTATGGGATTGAGATCAGGGCTTTGTGATGGCCACTCCAAAACATTGACTTTGTTGTCCTTAAGCCAGTTTGTGACTATTTTGGTGGTATGCTGAGGGTCATGGTCCATTTGGAAGACCCATTTGTGCCCATGCTTCAACTTCCTGGTTGATGGCTTGAGATGTTGCTTCAATATTTCCACATAATGTTCTTTTTTTCATGATGTCATCTATTTTATGGAGTGCACCAGTTCCTCCTGCAGTAAACAGCTCCACAACATGATGCTGCCACTCCCATACTTCACATTTGGGGTGGTGTTCTCAGGTTTACAAGCTTCCCCCTTTTTCCTCCAAATGTAACGATGGTCAAACAGTTCCACTTTAGTTTCATCAGACCACAGAACATGTGGGTCTTTGTCTATGTGTGCAAACTATAATCTGGGTTTTTTTATGTTGCTTTTGGAGTAATGGCTTCTTCCTGGCTGAGTGGCCTTTTAGCCCATGTCGGTACAGGACTCATTTGACTGTGAATAATGATACACTCCTACCAGCTTCAGCCATCATCTTCACAAGGTGAAGCTTTGGTTCTGGGGTTGACTTGCATGATCATCTCTGGGACACAGAATTTGGCTCCTTCCTGAGCAGTATGATGGCTGGACATTCCCATGTTATTTATACTTGTGGATAATTTTTTGAACAGATGAACGTGGCACCTTCAAGCATTAGGAAATTGCACCCAAGGATGAACTAGATTATGGAGCTCCACAGTTCTCTTCTGATATCTAGGCCAACTTCTTTTGATTTTCCCATAATGTCAAACAAGGAAGCAGTGTGTTTTGAGGTGTGGCCTTAAAATGCATGCACAGGTGTGCTTCTAATTAACTCAAAATGTTGCCACTTAACCTTTCAGAAGCTTCAGAAGCCATGTCATTATCATCTTTCCCATATTGTTTAAAGACATAGTAATCTTTGTGTATGTAAACCTCTGACTTCGAAGAAAGTCTCATTATTATTGCAGCATTTAACAAATAGAAATAATTTTGGTAATCCTAGCAGACCTAAAACAGGAGAAGTTTAGTCTGATTTAATTTCAGACAGTGAGAAAAAAATGTAAGTCTTTTTACACAATGTATGTAAACTTCCTGATTTCAACTGTACAATGAGGACGTTAGACCTGTGCTAGTTCTCTGCCATTATCTCTTCCTTTGGAGATAATCTTTTTTCAAACTTTAGCATTCATTTCTTGCCTACAAAGAACTCCACTGAGTCCCTCAGTGCCCTGCTAAATGTGCTGAATATCAAGCTTTGTACTTCCTGTTGCATATCAGAGCACTAGTGCATACATTACAGAAAGCAGAGCTGATAAGGGATAAATGTTGAAGGTTTCACACACTACAGGAATGACCATGTCAGATCATGAGGCCACAATCATTGCCCTTCCTTGTGTCTTTGTGAGATTTGTGAGAGCGGTGAGAGTCGGACTCGTTCATGGTGGCAGAGTCGACCTGCTTTTACTAAATTGATTTCTTTCTGCTAGTGATTTTGGGTGGCCTTGAAACGAGTTGTACCCTAAACCAAACTAAACTACATACAATCATTCACAAAATTCTTATTCAGTCTGTAAGTTTAAGGGGTGGTTGTGAAACGGTTGAAACAAACGGTTATTAAAAAACAAGCACTCTGCAAAAGATCTCTGTCAGCTCATCTGCAAGTCCTGTTCTTTTACCCTTGAGCAAGACAATGAGCACACACTCTATAGTAGTGATGCACGGGATGACCCACAGCGGGCCACAATAGAGCAAGTTCAGGTGAGTCGGTCAAAAAGACGGCAAAGACAACACAGTTATAAATAAACTATGAGCGACTTGTTGTCTCTATAGGTTCCTCTCTCTCTCTCTCCCTCACTCACTCACTCACTCACTCACTCACTCACTCACTCACTCACTCACTCACTCACTCACTCACTCACTCACTCACTCACTCACACACACACACACACACACACACACAGAGTGAGACTTCACCTATATTTTATTTAGTTTATGTTTAAGAGGTATCTTTTTTTGTTTAGATACACCATCACAATTAAAAATCCTTCAGGAGGGATCACTGCTCTATACAGTATATCCTCACCTCTCCAGACCAGAATGACCAGACGGTGATCAATAAGTTTGCACATGCAGCTTGTCTACAATGACAAGAAAAGAAAGAAAGGGAGATGGTACAAGAGCCAGGAATTAAATTAATTGCTTCAGTGTTGTGACTGTATACAGACAACATGTGAAATACAGTCTTCATCATATCATCATACCTCTGTAGTCAGATCTGAATAAGAAGAGCAGGCATACACACGTGTGGCTTAGCAGACATACGCCCTCTAATGTAGGTAAAATTAATGCAATAGCCTTTACAGATTTAACATTTCCTTTATTTCCCATAAGAAAACCATCTGCTATCTTTTCTCCAGCGGCAAGGTCAGCTATCAAGTGCAAACTTAAGTCGGTTAAACGTAAACCATCCAACAGCATCACTTTCATGTCATTCAGGTCAGGCTATCTGGAGCACCACTGTACTGAGTTTCTGGACACACACAAAATCCCACATACATAATGTACACACTTTGCATTTGTGTGTTAAAACTAGTGCAAAACTTTACAATCACACAACGTTGAACAAACCAGATGGAGGGAACAGCAACAAAGAGCTAGTAAAGCGATACAGCTGCAAACAGGTCAGAATTTGACTGAAAACACAAAGACGTTTCTAAAGTGAATTCTACTGCTCAAAAAATCTTATTCTCCTCGTCCGTCCCTGCTGTGCCATTGTATACAGACAAACGCTCCCCCTGTCGGGTCTGACTGTATTGCATGGCAGAGTCTGGTTTCAAGAGTCTGGATGCAGGAACCAGACTTAACTTTATTTCTATTCATGAAGACGAAACAAAGGCAAAATAATAACATCAACAATGACAAAAATCACCAAAAAGGGAGCAAACACCTGTCCCCATGTGTTGCTCCTTTTTTAAGATGCACACACTTTTTGATACATCACAAGCTGTGCAGCAAAAAAACAAATACAAAAAAAAAACAAAAAAAAAAACACAGTCATCATAAGACTCGAGTACAGCACACATGCAGCATTTTTAAAACATCCACACACACCCTTCTATTCAAAAATGTTTTAAGTAGAACACACAAGCACCAGCTCGATTCACTGACAAATTAATCCTCACATCTGTTCAGCTGGAGAATGAGAAGAGATTAATCTACAGCTTTACTGCCTCACTGACTCACACACAGGCCCATTCGAAAACACACACACACGCGCACACACCACTCTTACTTTATTAATGTATTGAAAATTTTTCAAAATGAACAGAAACTCACAAGTATGGGTAGGAGTATCTGTCTATCTACCTATCTGTCTGTCTCTGCATCTCCAAACACAGAGCTGGGTAGAGACAAATGTTTCTGCACCTGCAGGTGGCACTGTAAACACTGCCAGCAGCAAACCCACAGTCAAACCATGGACAGTGTTGCAGCTCTGGTGACACTTTAATAATGTTGGACACAAGTTAAGGCTGGGAGGAATGCAGCAGGACAAGATTATCAGCAACAACCTGAAAGGAAATGTGCATATGAAGGGTGAAGTCATACATGCATTCACACTGTAACAACACACACACATGCACACACACAGAGAAATGTTGATATATTTATTATTATATGATAAATATATGAATCTTTATGACCAAGCACACACACACATAATCAAATACAGAATAAATAATATATATTGTTTATAACTCATCTTTGTCCTGCAATACATGGGCATAGATCAATTGACTGAGTATGTATTTGTTGTGTTTGAGTAACATCTGTGTGTGCGTGTGTGTGTGTTTATCTCTGCGAGTGTATATCTGTTGAGGTAATTGGATCGGAGCTGAACATGTCGACACTGGCAGCCAATCAAACATTTCGTTTCTATTTTGCTGCCAACATTTAATCCCTCTGCAAAATAAAACACAAACGCATACATCAACAAAATCTTGTTCTCAAACAGCATGCACACACACAAAAAGCTGCTTGATGAGATGAATGACAATTCAACAAAGCAGAGTAAAATTTTAGATCCCTGCTTATGTATCACAAATGCAAACACACATAACAGACTAAAAAAACACAGCAAAACAAAGCTGACTGCACCAACTGCAACTGAAAGATATTATTTCCTAAAACCCATATACACACAAAATACAACACAGCATGTAAAACACGCCGGTTGTACACATGCACTCAGTCACCATTCAAACATAAATGTCAGTCTTTAATTTCCTCTTGCATGTTTATGGCTGTTTTATGTTTTATCTTTCCATCTTTTATCTGAGCCCTCACTCACATGAACACGCAAACACACACACCCTAAGGCAGGTAGCAAGTATCTCACTGACTCAATCATCAGAGAAAGAGAATGAGCGCTGCAGCAACAGGAGTCAAAACTTACCTCCTCCAGAAAAAAAAGTTCATCCTTAACAAAAATGAGGAAGGTGAAGAAGAAGTGTGAGTATGTGACCAAAGCCTAGTCCTACATGACAGAACCTCATTTTCAGGATGTGATTATTGTCACGGATAAGGTTTGATTCGGCAAAGCAGATGAGTAGATTTCAACACCAGGAAAGTAAATCCTTTGTGTTGAAGTCAATACAGAGTCCTGACAAGAATATCTGCACAAACCTGTGTGTGTTTGTGTGCACGTGGGGGGTAAAGAGGGACAATATGGGACTAACAGAACAATACAGGGGACCTCAATGGAAAACTCCTCCCTTGCAGTGAGATTTTAAGATCTAAAGGCGCAACCAGGAGAATACATTATTAAGACGGGTCTATTGCAGTCCACATGTAGCTGTTAGAGGACAGCGTGAAAAGAAAAAAAAAATCAAAAGGAAGAGGGAAGAGCGAAGAGGGCAGAGAGCATAGGGCATATAGCATCCTGTTTTTCTGACAGAGTGGACAAAAAAAAGAAAAGAAAAGAAAAGAAAAGAAAAGAAAAGAAAAGAAAAGAAAAGAAAAGAAAAGAAAAGAAAAGAAAAGAAATCCTACCTGCAGCTGTTCGGACAGTGTGGTGGACTGTCTTGTTGTCAGAGCTGGAGCTGAACTCTCCTCAGGACGCAGAAACACTTGCTGACCGCGTCTGCAAACATCAAACACAACAGTCAGAACCTTTGTGTGTGTGTGTGTTTGAGTTTTACCCTGTGCACAAATGGAGTCAGCTGTTACAATCTGTCACATGCACACATACACGCAAACACACACACACACACATACTTTCTCTCTCTTTCTTTCTCACGCACCCAGCAACTTATCTTTTCCCTACTCTGAGCAGTGCAGGAATTTAAAGGTGTGTGTGAGGGAATTTTGAGGGAAAGGTATGAGTGTGAATGTGTGTGTGTGTGAGTGAGAGAGAGACAGACAGACAGACAGACAGACAGACAGACAGACAGACAGACAGAGAAAGATAGTATGTGTGAAGTCCTTACAGGTCCTTCCCTTTCTTTCTCTCAAGTGCAGTCATGTCATCTCCACCTGTCGTACGCAGAGAGAGTGCTGGAGTCACACACACATTAACACACGCAGCAATGCACCGATGCACACACTCATGCAGGCTGTGACACACACTGGCTTGCTGACACCACAAGCTGCAACACACAGAGCCGAGAGTGAACGCAGTCCCTCCTTCTCCTCTCTCCTCCCACCTCTCTCTCTCTCTCTCTCTCTCTCCCTCTCTCTCTCTCTATCTCCCCCCTCTCTCTCTCTTTCTCTCTGCTCCTCCTCTGGGTCTTACTGCCTCTCTTAACCATCCCCATGTTTCACTTTCGTACTGTCAGCGCCAGTGTGTACAGTACTGGGTGGATTATCCAAATGTAAGTAGTGAATAATCCTTGTCACAAATGTATTTGAATCATTTCTTGAATATTAAGCACATTGCTTTTGAATTTAATGTTGACCCCCAAAAGGGAAAAAAAAAAAAAAAAAAAAAAAGCAAACCTTTTTCTCTGTTTTGAAAAGACTGACTGAATGACTTTCGTCACTGAGATGCAAAGGTGAGTGTTGTTATGCTGATGCAAATCTGCTAAAAGCATAAGATGTATCAAGGCCTGACACTGTGGTTTGCATCTCATCAAAAGCCAAACCAACAAACCATCAACACTAGTGACTGCAGACGAAATGTCCTCACAAACTGCCAAACACAAACAGTGAGACACTATGTTCAGTGATGAAATCTTAAGGTGATATTGACAGCGAGGTGTAAAAAAAGAGATGTGTTTTGGACACACACACATAAAACACAGTTGAACCACATGGACTTAATTACATTGTGATATGTTTCACATGTTTTCATATTGTGGTGCCTCCCTTCTTGTGTGAATGCTGCAAGAACAGGGGTGTATTGATTAACTATGTCTGACCCTGATTCACCGTTGACACACAACCCTCTGAATGGAGGAGAGTATTCAGTTTCCCTTCCGTTCCCATTTGACTCTAAAGAAGATGCATTTTGCAGTGAGACATTGGTTGTTTCCAGCTTTTCAATAAATTACTGAAATGCATCACATGCTCCAGGATCATACAAAGCTCAAGTCATTGTTAAGTGACCATTGAACCGGTTTCAGGACATTGTCCTGATCTAAGAGCAACAAGCTCCATTTGTGGAGAGACTGAAGAATAAGTGAATGTGTAAACATAGTTTCTGCTGACTGCTATTTGTGTTCTTTCTCTTATCACCAGGCAACACAGAGTTTCTTTAAACCAAGAATCCAATAAAATATAAGCAGTTTTGTTGGTCTTAGAGCTTCTTTATTCTAAGGTCAATTTATCAGCTGTCCTTGAGCTCTCAGTCATATTGCATGATTTTCATCAATACCTGTGGAAAATGTGGATTTTTTTTCGGCTCTTACATTTTTCAGTTTACAGGAAGTGAGGTCATCATGTATTCTGCAAAGTTAAGAGACAGCTTCATAGAGAAGTGAACAAAAGTGAAGTCTTACACTGGGCAAGACACTGGGTGGGCAAGATACTGAATTAATTTCATTATTATGTGTTTTGGAATTATTATTCCACAACCACATTTCAGCATAATGCAAACCAAGTGAAATTGAAATGTCTGCAGCTATATAGGCTCTGTTTGCAGCCTTATGGAAAACTGACCCATGATGGAACACTTTGACCAATCATAAGGCATTTCAGAGTAAGAGGGTGCTCCCACTAGCTGTCCTACTACGCAGCTGTGCCAAGTAGAACAGAAAAGAAAGCATCTAATAATCAATCCAATATAATGTGTCAATGAAGACAGGCTGTGTTTTGTGAAGACACTGATTTAAAAACCTTTAAATCAGTGGGGGGGGGAGCCAATTTAGCCCTGCAACCAGCCTAACATAACAAACAAAAGATTTAAAAGTGTTACTGCCACTGCTCTATACATTTAATCAGCCGGCAGATTCATCACCAGCCCAGATCTCCTGCAGGATCATCTAACAGCTGACTCTCTGAGGTGGCTTTGTGAGTCACGGGACATTTAGCATGAAGCCGTACAACAAGTCGCATCGGGCCATTTAACGTAGTCCATCAATGTGACAGCAGACCTTAAGAGTCATTTACTAAAAACATTTGCCAGCGGATACGCACACTAACGCACACCATGTCATGTCCTATTATGCAGAATATGAATTTCATAAGCAGCAAAATCTGAACGTTTCTACTTCTTAGTGCATAGGGACTCATATTAAGACTTCCCCTTTCATAATTTCCACTTTGAATGTCAGTGACTAAAAAGGGTATTAAATGAATTCATTTGAAGTTATCACCCACATTACACCCTGCTGACAAAAGCAGGTCCTTTAATTTAAATGTACTAAGTTGCTTCGGTTCAAATCGGCCTGACTGAGAAAACATACTGTTAAGTGTTTGGGAAAACAATTGAAACCAAGAGCTGTTGTGACGTGCTCAATGGAGGTTGAAATTGCTTGAAATAAACGATGGAGTTTTTAAAATTTTGTAAACTTCTTCACTACCAAAGAAAAGAAAATCACATTTGATGAGGGTCCTAAATATCTTTAATAAAATGCTAACCTGTTTTAGCTGAATGTCACCTAACCACTATATTCTGCAAATGAAAAAAAAAAACAAATAAAGAGGCAGAGATACAGTATATTAAAAAAAATGTACTGGGCACATTGCAGCTTCTCAGAGGTTGATTCTTGGCAAATGGAATCATTCTGAGGTAAGTGCTCTACTATAGAATGTTGTATTATCCCAGTCAACCCAGAGGCTGCTTGTGTTGTAAACGTGGTGAAAGGTTATTACAGTACAAGTGAAAATCAGACTCTATTGACCGGTGTTGGCGAGCAGCAGAGAGACACAGAGATAATCAACATGGCACACAGTTCATATTGTCAATGCTGAACTGTGTCTGCTCTATGTACTATAGAGCTCACATATACATATACACACAGCTAGGAGAGCATTCCCTTACATGTACTCACATACATTGGCGCACACACGCACACACACTCATTCTTGTACAGCATTTTAATTGAGCACACACTTAGACATAACGTATTGCCTTGCCCCTTACTCTAACCTTAACCATCAAAACTACAATGCCTAAGCATAACCCTCAACCTAATCTTAACCTAAACCTAATTTTAACCCTTTAACCTTAAAACGCAAGTCTTTACCTGCAATAAAACCTTTAAATCAAAATGTGTCCTCACATTCTACTACAGACATGCAATCACACACACACACACACACACACACACTATATAAAGGTATATTTGGAGGTACATTGTATTCACATCACAGTCAACAATCCATATTCAACTGACATATGCACTTTGTCCAAACACACACATATACTGTATACATCACATCACACCAAGGTTACTTGTTGTATCCTCATCAGAGTCCAGGCCCATTGTTTGCTAATTATGTGTTTCTGCATGGTGTCATGGTGTGCATACATGTATTCTTGTATTTGTTGCTTTGTGAGGACCAAAAAAGTGTACAAACCATACAGAGTGAGGACATTATGGCTGGTCTTCACATTTTTAAAGGAACTTTTTCAAGACCTGGTTTTAGGGTTAGGGTTTAAAAAATTGGGTTTAGGTTAGGGTTAGGGTTTGACATATGGTTAAGGTTAGGGTAAGGAATGCATTATGCATTAGGGTTAGGGTTAGGGTTAGGGTTAACCCTAAATGCATTAGGGTCCTCACGATGAATAAGGCACAAACATGTACGTGTTCGTGTGTGTCCTTGTGGAGGGTGACTCAGTGAGTGAGAGATCACAAGCTAGATTTGTGTGTTGATTGCATTTGAGCAGCAACGACAGTCCCCGTTTTAATCACAAACTTGGGATCAATACTCTTTTTAGCTGTTCTGAAGGATTTGTGTGCACATGTGTGTATTTTCAAAGGTAATCTAGATCACAGAGTCCACAGGAGATGAGGAGAGAGAGCTTTTGAGGAGAATTTTCTTTGAACTAATCTCTTTTCAGGTGTGTGTGTGCGTGCACACGTTTGTGCTTCTATCAAAGTGAGGACCCTTATAAACATAATGCATTCCCTAGCCCCTTACCCTAACCTTAACCATCACAACTATAGATGCCTAACCCTAACCCTTACCCTAACCCTAAATTAAACCCAATTTTAACCCTAACCCTAAAACCAGGTCTTAAGTGAGGACCAGCCAAAATGTCCTCACTCTGTAGGATTTATGGTCCTCACATGGCAGCAAATACAAGTACACACATCCATGTGTGTGTATGTGAGTGAGTGAGACGTGCATGTTTGTCCTGACTCCTATAAAGCAGCAGAGTGATTGAAGGCTCTAAATGGTGAAGGTGCACTCAGGGGAATAGGGCTAATCTACATAATGGTGGACCTATATTAATGGGATCCTGCTGCACTCACACATAAACTCTCTCTCTCTCTCTCACACACACACACACACGCACGCACACACACACACACACACACACATAGGTGTCAATTGAACAGAAGCCTAATCTCATGATTCTGATTTGAGTAAGCCAGTGGAAAAAAAAGGCAAAATTAGAAAAATAAACACATAGAAAAGGCAGCAGGAGATTATAATGTTGTATGGTAAAAATATTATCTGTAGGTGTATCATGAAGCTTCTCATTTAACTAATGTAGTTTAAAGGCTAAATGCAGAGCATTTTCGTGCTACTAAGTCATTAAAAAAATATTATTTTCATGTTACATGAAGGGGAATGTTTTGGGAGAATTCCATGCCTCTTTCATTGCAGCTACAGCTTGAAAAGGGTTTTGAAAAGCCATTGACAGCCTCTTCTGTGGAACAACAATGGTTCCCATCTTGAAGTGGCTGCTTCATAATGTGGTCTGCCTGATGAGAAATGTAAATTTGGCTAAATGTTTCTACTGTGTGAAGTAGGAAGTTGGAGATTTTATATGAGCATAAAGTATCCTGACCTTCATCTGGCACTGTGCACCAATCTGAACCAATTGAGGAAAATGCATTATTGTAAAAATCAACATTCATACAGTACTTAAATGGAAATATGTAAAACACTGACCATTGCACAGAATTCAGATGATGAAACAGTTTAAACAATAGAAGAGGGATTATTCACTTTAATTACAGATAATCTGTAATTCAGTTTAGTTGGAAGCCTCAAGCTGTCTCATACAGTATCAGCAAGTGTCGTGTGAGTGTGTGGAATTTTCTTAACCTTATTGTTGCTCATAACTAATTTCCTTAAACAACATTAGCCGTAAAACAACAGCAGGAAAGTGACAATGACACACCCTACTTTGGAAAGTCACGCACACATGCTGTACATAGACACACACTTACCAGTGAGCCATACTGTTTGCATTGATAACCTATTTCAACATGTGCCCTGCATTTGTTAACCCAAATCAACTTATTAAGTCACAGCACTGTCACCAGTAGGATGCAGAA
The DNA here is from genome assembly GCA_016785285.1 of Brachirus orientalis. Lineage (NCBI taxonomy): Eukaryota > Metazoa > Chordata > Actinopteri > Pleuronectiformes > Soleidae > Brachirus > Brachirus orientalis. Next base: position 1,405,034 of record JAFBJR010000179.1, read on the forward strand.
AAACAGACTGGTGTACTGACTGAACCAAGACAAAAGTCATTACAGTAATATGTAATATTTACAGTATATACAATAATTGCAAAGATGCCGAATTGAAAAGCCGGACATTTTTCTGTGGAAGAATATTTGTACTAAATGACAGCAGCGTGGGCTACTGCTGCTTGATGTGCAACCCAAGTGAAAGCTTCTATTCTTGTGTTGTGACTATATTCTGTGTGTTTTAAAATCCAGCCAAGGTCTTAAGATGACTCATAACTTTTCAGGTACCTCATGCTTCATTTCTACACCTCCAAATTTCAAGATAGCCTAGGTGTGTGGGCGTCCGTTCATTCAAACCGTCAACATGTCACCGTACAAAATCAGCTTCTTCGGAAAAAACAAAGTGCCTCATAGCTAAAGCTACGATTGTTTCATGGCCAGCAAAATATCCCAATACCAAATAATAACAAACCTTTTTGACTTATTTTCATCCAAAACCACAAAGCTGATTCATATCAAGGTATTGAAGCTGGTTGGTGGTTGTTGCTATGTGAGTAAGTACGTTGGCAACCTGAAGAGTTTATCAGCCAGTTTCCATACCAACACAGTCTGCTAACTATAGTCCATCTCAGCAGCATCAAGATGGGAGAATGGGCGGATAAGAGGGTGAGAAAAATGGAGAAAGATGAGTAAAATCCCACCAGTTAAGCAACAAAAAAGCACTACTCTTGTGTACACAGCCAAGTCAACATTAATATTTGTCTACCTTTTGTTTAAACTATGGGAGACATATTTACTTTTTTGGGGCAAGAATTATTGAATTATTTAATTGTTTTTAAATTTTACTCCCAGTCTAGACCTGGACCAAGTCACTGTGAGGAACACATCTGGTGTAGTCCTAGTGCCGGTCCATAGCCCGGATAAATGGGGAGGTTTGCATCAAGAAGGGTATCCAGCATAAAACCTGGGCCTTTGTCAAGGCCCAGGTTAACAACAGCCAGCATTGATGCCATTGACCGGGGTGCCCATTGAAACTGTGCTACTGTTGGCCAAAGGCTAGGGAAAAGGGCGCAGATCTGCTGTGGTGGTGACCCCTAAAGGACGAAGCTAAAAGCAGAAGAAGACTCTAATCTGGGCCTGATTATTAACTCACTGCTAATCCTGCTATTGAAAACTAAGGCTATTCAGTTTGACTAAAATCTATCCTTTTTGTCCACGGTCCATTTACCTTCTAAGTGGTTCTGGTGTTTAAAATACTCGAAAGCGCATTGAACAAAATGTAAAGTGGATCTGTGATGAGCATGTGAAGTACTGATGACAAAAATGTTTTTGTACATGAGAGCTGGCAAAAAGAAAACAAGCCTCCTTTCCTGGTCTTCTCCGGCAGTGAAATGGACACATGGCTCACGTGGCTTTGTTCTTTGAGCACACTGTCATGGCTAAGCTCAGTGTAAGAACACCAGCGACACTGGACGGAGCGAGTGCTACAGTTACTGAGGACATCATCATCTGCTACAGGTAGACTGCAGTAATTCAGATCTAATGTATTTTCTCTTTGAATTTGCTTTACTCATTTTCACATTAAAACATTCTCTCTCTCTCTCTCTCTCTCTCTCTCTCTCTCTCTCTCATATATACAGTATATATATATATATATATATATATATATATATAAGATAGTACATACCCATTCTACAATCAAGACAATGTTCACTTTAGTGGCACACATCAAAAAATAGCTAAGCTTAAGCATTTCATTGCAAACCATTTGTCAGAGTGCTTGGGTGAAATGTGAATATTTTAGTCCTGACTGCTGAACGGGGAAGTGCTACCTTTGATATACGTTTTTGAATCACTGACTACTTTTAAGGATTAGCACTCCACTGAAGACTTTCATTAATGAAGTGCAACTCTTTGCTCCAATTCATTCTCAATCTGTGTCTTCAATGTTCAAGCTGTGCAACAACCTGAAAGCACCTGATGATGTGATTGAGAGCAGCAGCCTGATTAAATTTAACGTTTTAATGAAACAAATGGAAATACAATTAGATTTGGCACTGATGGCTCCGCTCTTTAGATGCTCCCTGGGTTGGCCCAAAAGCATGCTAAGCCGAACACAATAGTGAGACCAAGCAAGATCTTGAATAATATTTTAGACTTTTGAACCTGTTATACTGTGGCAGGTTGCAGTGGTGGCAGCAAAGCTTTGCCAGCAGCAGCAGTGTGAGGTGGCATCTTGTGAGTCTGCATCTGCATTTAATGTGTGTATACTCAACATTTTATTCCATATCAGTAGTGATTTCTCACCACGAGTTCACCTCATTGGTATGGCCGTGTATTCTTTGAGTGAAAAGTGGCAAACAGTAGGTGTGTCTATGCTCATCATTTTCTTTGCTGCCTCTTGCTCTAATGATTTGGCTAATGGCATTACTGGTTGATTCATTTTTCAATTCTACATAAATCTGTAAATAAAAGACAAGCAATCACCTTTTTGAAACAAATCCCTTTGGCTGATTCAGCTCCAGTGTCACAACTTTTGGAGTAATTACTCACTATTTCAAAAGACTCCTTCAACGGTCCACTGGGTTGGGTAGCCGAGAATCTGGATTTATTAACACATACAACTGCACTCTTAATGGAGAATGACAATGCTAGACCTATTGCCAACTGAATCACTTAATGGGTTTCTTGCTTTCTCCTGAGCTATCATATCTACTGTTATAAGTGCCACAAGTTATTAATAAAGAAATTTTACCAAAATTTACTGTGTTGTCTGTTGTGTCTTGATTGCAAGGTGTTAATAAATCAAGTGTGCGCCCACAGACACAGTGAATGAAGATAAACAAAAGGTACCCTTTCACACTGTGGCACCCTAACCTTGGTCATACTAATGAATTAGTTATAATATTCTTAAATAATTTACAATGACATACAGCTACACACAGCAAAGACATTTTTGCACTTAACAGTATTTGTCAAGTGCCAAGAGCTATCTTGTACTTGTACGACCTTATTAAAGCTTTGGAGTATTGGAAGGACCTGACCTGTTTGAGTTTCAGAGTTTGTGTCTAACTATGGACATAAATTTAGTTTTTACATTGTGCGTCTGAGTGTATGTGTAAAGGAGAGCTCGTCTCCTGTCTCCTGTTTGCTGCTTCCTTCCTCATGTGCTGCTCAACAATGTTGAGACACACACACAGGCACATAGACTCACTCACACATTTCCTTCCTTTAGTATTTGGATGTTCGCATTCATGTCAGAGGTAAGCGGGAACAGTGGGCAGTGTGAGAGGCTAGTGATAAAACCCAGGGGACAGGGAAGTGAAAGAGCGATAGTGAGATGAAGGAGGAGACAGAGAGTTGGAAGCAAGGCAGTAAACGTGCACATGGAAAGTAAAATGTTAAAGGGGAGGAACCTGACCCTGTCACTCATCGTCAGTGTGGTTGATACTAATATAAGTGACAGGTATATAAGTGTAAAAAGCTCAAAGGTGACACAGCTATAAAAATGTTGCTGTCACATAAACACACGTGCACTGGCTGGAGGCAGAAAAAAAAAAAAAAAAAAAAAACGCACATCAAATGGGAAGTGAGGAAGAGCTGCAGCAAATCTCCAGCAGTGAGAGAAGTAGAAGTTTGAGCAAGGTTAAAAGACAGAAACAGAAAAGAAAGAGAGAGCAAAAGGACAAGAATGGTGTTGGAGAAAAAGGAAATGCTGCAGAAGCAATGACAGCTGCTGTAGGAAAACAGCAAAAAAATTGATGGAGAAAAGTCATGTGGGGCAGTTAGGAAAATATTGTAGACAGCCGAGCACTGCAGCAAACCAACCACACCTCCTCTACCACCCTCCTTTTTTCTTCCTTTCTTTTACTTTCTTTGCACAAATCCAGTCAACTAATGAGGAGTGGGCGACAGAGTCCAGCAGTGTCACACCTCCACACTGTGCACTGTGTGTGTTTGGAAATGCAAATTCACAATTTGTGTAAAACCATTTGCATGTTTGCTTTGGTAATAACCAGACAGAAAATGTCTACCTGTTTTATTATCTTCATGCACGCTTTATCTCTTCATTTCTCTAATCCAATTGGTTCCTCTGTTTAACCAATCAGATTGCAGACATAAGACGATCTGCTGTGAGCTGGTCTTGTACAGCCTCAGTGCGCGACAAGTGGTAATGACAATGACAGCATGTACGCGTGTTTGTGTGTGCATGAAATAACAACACTGATTCCGATTTGTTGCTATGGCACCCCATCTTCCCAAGGTGCAAAAATCACAAGACAATTTATACCCACAATTTCCTCTCTGTAATGAAGCGGTGAACACGCTGACCATGACATGCACGCACTCAGTCACACGCACACATTTGTCCTCTCCAAAAGAAGTCTCACAGCTTCTGGTGCAGAGGATGGGTCAGAGTCATGAATGAGAATAACTATATTTTTAGGAAGACATATCACAATTGCAGTATGCACACATTAATAATCTGCACAATTAAACTTGCACAATCCGATCATATTAGGAATATGAGCACACTAATGATTATGAAAACTTGAAAGTGAAATGCTCAGAACAAGTGATAATTTGATAATTTCATATTACAATTTTATTTTAAAAAAAGAATATTGTGAATCAGACCATAATATGAAAAATACTGGCACTGTTCTGCTGTGGCTACAGAAACTTATTCACTGCTTATGTAGTGAACTGCGCTGCCCTTCTTGAGTAATCTGTCCTGCTTCAAAGTAAAAGCACTCTTGCATGTTGAATCCTTACATATTCTTTATTAACATGGCTTTTAATTGTGAAATATTTACATTAATGGGCAGCTTCATATTGCAGACTACAAGTATTTCAAAGTATATTATCTTTTTTCAAAGTAAGCATAAAATATAAAAAGGAACTCATTGTCAAGTCAATTGTCACCTTTCGTCCCAAAAGCTAAGATTTCTGTGTGAATCCCTTTTTAATTAAATGTAATTAATAATTACATTATTAAAAATAATCCACCAACTAGGGCTGCAACTGACGATTATTTTCATAATCAACTGAACTGTTCATTATTTTCTTAATTAATTGAAGAGTGGTTTGGTCTATAAAATGTCAGGGAAAAAAAAATCAGTATTTCCTAAACCTAATGATGTTCTCAAATGTCTTGTTTGGTCCAAAACCAATATTTTCCGTTTTATTCCTGTGTTATATTGAGCCAAACAAAACCCAGAATATATTCAATATCAAGAAGTGGAAAATGAGAAGCTGAGAACTTGTTTTAATTATTTTGAAAAAAAAACAAAACACTCAGAATGATCATTTGTCAAAATTGTTGTTGATTCTTTTAGTAATTGATAAATAATCAATTAATCATTGCAGCCTTATATCCAACTTTTATATCCAACTATTATATTGTCATTTGTCACAGAGAGGAGATACAGCAGAAAACTGGTGCATTAGTTTGAGCAGGACAGATATGGAGCAGGTCCTTCATAGCTTTGACGCAAACACACTCAACAGGTCAACACCCTGACTTACAATCGAGGTCTGAATACACAACGGCAATTAGACACACCAACACACACGCACACTCACACACCAACCCTTGATATACATCCACACCTAAGTAAACAGAACTCACTCACACATATTTGACCTTGCTCATCTCTGGCCTTTCCCCCCCCCTCCTCTCATTTTCTCACCTTCCCTCTTCCTTCCTTCCTTCCTTCCTCCCTTGCTTCCTTTTCTTCCTTCATTTATGACCTTAAATCCTTTTTTTCCCCTCTCTCTTCTGATACCCTCTTCTCCTTCGATCAACTCCATTTTTCTCTGTGTTCTTGTTAAGCGTTTGCAATGTCAAACAAATCAGCACTGCTGTCAGAGTGCCCCCAAGTGTACATATACTTAAACAACACTCAGCATACTGAGTAGTTGGAGCACCTCCAACTCCCAGGCCTGAGTTGCAAAATAATTCTTGTGACTGTGTGTCTGAATCTGCAAAAAAAAAAAAAAAATGTGTGCATGCCCTTGGACTTTACACAAAATAGCATGAGACAGTAATTGTGTAACATTGCTATTGGTGTCATTAAAGAATATTCCCATTGAACATGCAACATGCCAGAGGAAATTATCGGCCTTATTCTCATTTGGATTGTTGTCAGGTACGACTGCAGCACTCCCTCCGCTTTATGAGAACCGAATACCAAAATAGAAACAATTTTTTGAATTTTCTTGACAATATCTCTCCAGGGTACAGTAATCAGGGAGAGCAAAAATGAAGAGCAACCTCAGCAGTGACTTTATTTCAATGCCCTGCATCAATTACAACATCACCCTCACCTCCCAAGTACAACCTTCAAAGTCGTACATGTGCTTCTCTCTCTTTCTCCCTCACACCCACACACACACACACACACACACACACACACAAACACACTTCTATAAGGAATACCAATGAGTGAATTGTTTCCATTTCAAAGGGAAACACTGGGGCTAAAGAGGGTAAGAATTAAACATGTCTGTGCTCAAAAAACAGGATAAATAACAAAAAGAAAGAGAAAACAAGAAAGCAGGATATCTAATCCATCGAGAGGCTACAGAGCCAAGTAGGCCAGATGCTGGAACCTCACACTCTATGCACAAGTCTTTCTTTCCTTTTCTTCATCCCACCATCTCTTGTTCATATTACAGTCTCTTCATCTCAGTGACATTTTCTCTCAGGTAACTCTAACTGACTATGACATGGTGTAATTACTCAAGTGTAAAAGATTTTCTGTGTGAGTGAGTGAACACACCTGTGCAAGGACAAGCATTTATTTATGCTCACAGTATACATACTGTGCATGTGCATGCATGCGCATGCATGTGCGTGTGCTACAACAGTCTCTCAGCAGGACTTAACCGCAGCAGAGAATCTCAAGTAACCCCAGTGTTTATGAAAAAGAAGAAAAAGGCCACAGTTGGGTTGCCCTTAAACTGCACTGCTGAGTTTGACTTATGGGTATGATGAAGATGATCTTCTCTGGCAGTCTATATTTGGTATCACAGTAACAACTGACTGTATACAAATTATAAAAAAAAAACAAAAAAAAAAAACGAATGACACAATAGATTGTTAATAGATAAGATAAACACAAACATATGTCTACTTTTGGATAATCCCAAAAAAATCTAATGTCTAATAAATAATCACACTAATGAGAGAGGGTCATCAAAATTGCTATAGACAATACAACTGCAAATGAAGCAATTTGTACCAGACAGTTATACTGTTATTAATATTTTTCTTCTTCAGCTATACATCATGTCATGGTTTATTGTCACATCACTCCTCACCCAGAATTTGACTAGATTACTTTGCAGCTGGTAACCAGATGACTAACAGAGTCAGATTCTCTCAACAGAGATTAAAAGATAAAGGATGTGATTTCACTCCACAATTAAAACACTTTATCTCAGGATTACTGAAGCTGGGTCAAGCTCATAGCACTCAACATTTAAGTGCAGACGAAGTGTGTGTGTGTCATTCATGCAATCGAGGCGGCTGTGCTGTCTCTTTAATCTCCTCACCACTGCTGAGGATATCAGAAATCATTTTCTCTCAATTATGTGAACTTGTTGTTTTTCCACTTTATACACTTCTCTCTCTCTCTCTCTCTCTCTCTCTCTCTCTCTCTCTCTCTCTCTCTCTCTCTCTCTCTCTCTCTCTCTCTCTCTCTCTCCCTTAAAGATGTAACAAGAGCAGATTCTATTTTCTGTTGTTAAAAGTGATAGATTATCTTTCAGATGTTGATGGGATTGCTAGAAATTGATTTGTTACATTTGTTGTAAACCTCACCAGTACCTCCTTGTCCCAGTCCCATCACCTGCTTTCCTAACACCACTCAGCTTAATTACACACACGCACACACACACACACAAACAGCAGAGTAGCCAAAAGTCACACATAAATACACAAATATTGTATATACAACCATGCAGGTCTACATATACAACCATGCAGGTCTCTGCCCACATAGGCAGCACTGCCATTATCAGCAAAGTAAACATAAATTTAGTGTGACAGGATGAATACACTGACAAGTGCACAAGTGCACACACACATACACACACATGCACACACACACAAACATGCACACAATGAGGATGCAGTGATGCAAACAATATCACTTCACAGTACACATCAATATGCCACAAAGGTCAGCCTTTACTTTCCTCCGCCCATCTGTGTTTCATATATGCACAATAATGTGAAGCACAAACAACACACAAAACAACCCACCCACGAACACACAGCTGTTCACATTATGACACTGACTTTCATTCAGTTGGTAGGCTAAAAATGTGTTACCCCTAAACTTAACTACAATGAGTTAATGCCTAATCTAACCTTAACCTAACTACAATTTAAATCTTAGTCCTAATTGTAATTTGTTTTTAAGAAATAATCACCTGCCTCATTAGGACCAGGTTTTGGTCTCCATGAGGACTACTGTTCCTGAAATGTTCAGTGTTAAAGCAAGAGAAGAGATTTTGCACACACACACAAACACACACGTGTATTCATCTTTATCACAATCAGTGATGAAGCAGAGAAAAGCAGAGCTAGAAACCTGCTGTCACCATGGTAACATGGTCATAACAACCACCTCTTTTCCTTCTGGTAACAACAGACCTCATTCTCTCCCCAATTCTCCCTGTATCCCCCCCCCCCACTGCCTGTTTCATATTCTCTCTCACTACCCCCCTTTACCTATCCTCCATCTTCTTCACTCCCCTTTCTCCATCTATCACTCCGCTTCTACCGTATGTGTATTATATTCAAAACTTTATGCTTTTCTACGTTCAAGAGCTAGAAAGGGGGAAGGTGCATAGAAATAATCCAGAAATATCAAATTCTTAAATGCAAAGAATTTAGAGCAAATCACAATGAAAGATATACTGTATACTGTGCAGAATACTATGATGCAGTTGTAGCATGCACTGCAGGATTTGTTCCTAATAAAGCTGTTGAAAATATTGGTCTATTTTCAAATTAATAATGGTAAAATAATTCTTAATGGTCTGTTGGAAATTCATAACAAACTCAAAGAGGAAAAATGTGGGTGTGTATTTACAAAAAGCTTCCAAATTGGTCCAGTACACCGCCTCAGACGGCAGCCGTGACACATGTACGGGGCAATCGTGTCATTCTTAGATCCATAAAAAGTGCTTGTTTTCCCCAATAAATGGCTCAACATTACCGGAGCAGTAGTGTCCCTCAGAGTCTCCCACATAAGTCTCCTTGTGACCTGAGAGTTGTTGCAGGAAGAAGAAGTTGGAAATGTGACTGAGAGATGGAGAGAGGAGCGAGTAATTTACCAAGAGAAAGCACCAGGCCAGCAACTACTTTTTTATCCTGACTGAATATATAGCTGATGCGGAAAATGAAGACGAGCCGTTTAAATTTGATGGCCGTCCCTATTTGTTTGATCTGGAGTACTACACAGATGAAGAGCTGCTGCAAGGATGCAAATCTCTGAAAACTGGTGGAGTTTTTGTGAGTGCTGTGAACGTATGCCCACAGAGTGAGAATGCCTTGCTGTCAAAAGTGGTGCCTGCTGATGTCTGAAACTGGTGGTCATTATGTATCAACGGATGATATATAATGTTGCCAAACTCTTACAGTAACAATCAGAGCCATTTATTGGGGAAAACATGCAGGTTTTTGGGATATAAGAATGGCACGATGGCCCAATATGCATGTCATGGCTGCTGCCCGAGGTGATCTAGGTGATCTACTGGACCAATTGTGAAACCTTTTGTAAGAACCATTCACGTACACACACCCCCATTTATAAACATAGGGCCTAGGTTGAAAAATACCAGAATTCCCCTTTAAAATTTAATATACTATACTCTATTGTGAGGTTCAAGATGAATCACACAGCTGTGTATAAACTGCATTTGTACTGAAACAGTTTGAGTTGCTTCCTGTCTGCTACCCTAAGGTAAGCTTGTCTCGTCTTTGATTTTGGGACGGAGTGATAAGATGAATACAAACCTTTTCTCTCCCACAGGAGAACTGACAAGCAGAGAGAGAGAGACAGATGAGTCTACTAAGAAAGAAAACTCTGGAGAAAACATGTGAGACACAACATGACAAAAGACGTGAAAAGAGACCCAGATGATCAAAAGAAAGTTACACATACATTCTTTTGATGCCCAAATTGAACATACGTTTAATTCGCCTATTTAATTTCCTCTTCACAATAATAGAAGTCATTGCAGCCATTCTTTGAACATCGTCAGTAAGGTGAGGTTTTTAAGCATGGGCAACTGTTGGATCATTTTGGGAAGTAGCAGAGTCAACATGACTGCTTTGCAGCTGATCACATCCACTGGTTTTTGTTTTTTTTTTCAACTTTTTATAAAACAAGAGCAGGTATATCTCTGGTGCACTCTGATGTCTACAAAGGTTTCAAATAAACAGGTCTGTCTCTGCACACATGACATATTTTTTGCACTATACTTCACTCAAACCTTTTAACTATCACAGCAATTCCTCCCAAACACAGTTCACTTTTTGTTCCACACATTTGAAAACGAAATTGCATAAACATGAACATGGCTTAGATACGGGGTTCAAAAAAAAAAAAAAAAAATCTGAAACTCTGTCTGCCTTCCTACTAAAAAGAACTGAGGCTGTGACAGTATCAGTGCCAACAGCTGTGTAAGTGATGGCAACAGAAGAAGCATTCAGCGATCAGAACCGTGAGGTTCAGGACCATAGCCACAGGAGGAACTACTTTCAATCAGCAACTTCACAGGCTTCTTAAACCTCCAAGAAATAAACACTCTGCTTATACTGTATGTGGTGCTCAGAGATAAGCTTAAAAAATGGAAAGGGAAGGTTATTTGCTCACATTAATCACACACAACTCATCTCTCCCCTTTTATTCACGTTTAAGTTTATGACGCAGATTGATGATGAAGGCTGTAAGTATTTGAATTATCTTATCTCAGTGAAACGCCATTTTTAGTCTAAATATTAAAAAACATGAGTTTCAACATTTCTGCGCACAGATGGTGTTTTCAATTATCTTCTATCAGGAAGGGAAACATGGAGAGGATGCAGGGAGGGCGACACATACAAATGATTTAACTGTCACTCTGCGCTGAAATCACTGGAGTGAAAATCAGTTCTGAAATAAGTGTCTGTTTGTGGAAGCATTGTTTTACATGTTTATGTAAATGTTTTTTCTTCTTCTTCTTCATACAAATTCTCCATTTTTTTTTTCCTTGTTTACCTTCCCTCTCCCTCTGCTTGCTTGACTTTCTCTGTGCTCTCCCTCTCCTCTCACTTCCCACTCTTAATCCCCTTACCCAACTAACTAACACATGTACATTTACTGTTTAATTATTTAGTTGACATTCTTATCCAGAGCGACTTACACGAATGCAAACTGTGCTCTAAGTGAAAGCTCCTCTGCAAACATCAAGTGTCAACCTTGACATGCTCCGTTGCATACTCAACTTCAGATAAATGAAGGCAGGCGTTCAAACACAAATTATGGTTGGATGACTTTGGATTTAAATTCAGTGTCTACTCTTCTCTGGACAGATATTTCCAAATAAGGATGAATTACCACTGCCATCAATAGATCAGCACATTATTATGACCTCATTTTGGGATTAAAGCCAAGAGGCCACTTGCGTCTTCCTTTGGAGCTGAGGTGAAGCTGATCGAGACCCACAATTCAGCTCTGCATGAACAGACACGTGTGTGTGTGTGTGTAAGAGAGTAGTGTCATCTTTGAAAGCAAGACAGTGAATATTTACTATAATATTATACTACTGTTGAATTGCTTGATAATGTGTATATTATGTCAACCAATCACATGGCAGCAACTCAGTGCCTTTAGGCATGTTGGCATGGTAGAGACAACCTGCTGAAGTTCAAACTGAACAGCAGAATGAGGCAGACAGGTGATTTCACTATTGTAGATATGAATCCATGTCCGTTACTTTCAAACCACTGTGAAAATGGCACAACTAAGCTGAAAGTACTATGCCTAAGCTCCATGTGACTTTCTGTATTTCTTAGTATAGTGGCGGTTCATCTGGCGACATTCAAATATTGCGGTAAGTGAGTAGTTTTATGTATGTTGTAGAATGCTGTAGTTCTTTGTAGACTTGGTCAGGCTACGACAGAGGTGACATTCACCCTGTTATAAGTTGATGTACCATCACCAGACTTTATTTGAAGGCTGAAATCCTCCATTGTGTCACTTTAAGTGACTATGAATATTAGAATTTCAGGAGTTTGTAAACTGGAGTACTGTGTCTTCCTTGTACCAGGTCGATTATTATTTTCATTAGTCATTAATGTATATTGTCAGCTTTAAAATCACACTCTACACAGACAGACAAAGCATGATTTTTGCAAACATCTTGGACCTGAGACACTTAATCACCCACTGGCAGCAAACTATACTGAACAGCAGCCAGACTATTCTTCATTGAACTGCAGGCACTTTGTAAACATATCTTTAATACTTAATATGTCCCCCCTGTGGAAACTTAATGCTCCCCCATCTGTCTCATTCTGCAGCTCATCTGGGAATAAACATAATTACACAGTAACTCTTAATGACCAAACAATTTGTCTCCAAGATAACAATACAACCACAGGAAGAGTAGTATACACTCTTAGTAGTGAAAATCTTAATCTCAAAAACATTGATCCAAAGGATGCTACCATCTGCTGACACATATTGAAAGGTTAGAGAGCAGTGTGCAAAATTGCTCCTGACCAATCAGGGGTCAGTATGTGTGGACATTGTGCACACCTACCACTAGCTGGGTTAGGCCTCAACTAAGAATGCGTATGGTGTGTTTACAAATAAATATGGTTATAACTAAATTGTAAATTACAAACTCAGACAGCATATTTTATTTTTTATTTTTCATCCTAGAGCAAAGAGTATATGTTTTGATGAATTCTGTAAATGGAATCAAAAGTCTCAGCATCTTCAGCTCTGCCACCTCCAGCTCCACATCGTGCCACTGTCCCCAAGCCATACATCACAGCTGACCTCACTCGTGTCTTGTAGACCTTCCCTTTCACTTTTGCTGCTATCCTTCTGTCACACATCACCCCTGACCACTCCAACCACTCCACCCTGTATGCACTCTCTTCTTCACCGCTCTTAAATGAACTGTCCATTACTTTGGATGGTTGAACTCATCCACATTCGCTACCTCTACTCCTTGTATCTTCACCGTACCACCTGTCCCTCTGTCACTCACACTGGTATTCTGTCTTGCTCCTACTAACCTCCATTCCTCTTCTCTCCAGTACAGACCTCCGCCTCTCCAGGTTCTCTTCCACCTGTCCCCTACTCCGACTACAGTTTACAACATCATCTGCAAACAACATAGTCCATGGAAACTCCTGCCTGAGCTCATCTGTCAACTCAGATCTGATCCCTGATGTAATCCCACCTCCACTTTGAACCCACCTTTCACTCAAGCCGTACACCTTATCACTGTCTCACTGTCCTCATACATGTCCTGCACCACCCTCACACAGACTTCACCAACTTCCTCATACAAAAAACCACAGATCCTCTCTAGACACCTGATTATAAACTTTCTCTGAATCCACAAAGTCTCAGTGTAAATTTTACTCTCAAAGCAAAAATCACATCTGTGGTACTCTTTCTTGGCATGAACCCATCGTGCTGCTTGCTGATCTTCACTTCTTTCCTTAACTGAGCTTCAAATATGTATTCACCACAGCCATTTCCATCATTTTTACAAAACCCACGACCATCTGTCCTTCCATATTTCGCTCCTTAACCTCATACCAACCCAGCACCTCGTCATCACTTTCACCAACACGCTCACTCCCCACTCCTCCTTCTCCTCTGACAACCAACTTGTGGGGCATACGTACTGACAATGTTCAACATCAAAGATAAACAATGCTCTTAATATTATAAAATAAGGTTCTGTAATATATTATTTCACATTTAGTGAAGGATAAGCCACCTGTTTATCTCTTCAATTATTGACTATCATTGTCTTTACAAATATTATACAAAGACATTAGGCACAAAGATATTTATGTAAATATTTATGTAAGCATAATCTTGTTCAAAGCTGCAGTTGTGTCTTCACAGTAGACCTTTCCTTAAGCTGACTGTATACATCAAATACCCCTGAATACTGCACAATTTAAATCAGCTGACAGTGCACACACAGTAGGTGCTTGCACACATATGTACATCATACAGTACATGCAACACTTAGTTTTATTATGAATACACCGAAGAGGAAAGCAAAGGTGTGTGTGTGCCTGCTTGTCTAAGTAAACAGTGTGGTGGTGTTTGGAGTGATAAGGCTTCCAGTCCTATGTTGGTTCAGTTCCTGTCTGACACTACAGATAAGAGAGCCATGACAGTGTGCATACACACATGCATATGTTTACATGTATATGATATCTCACCCTCATAGGCACAAATAAACAAGAAAAACATGAACTACATCAAACTAACATGTATACAGAAGTAGGCATGTGGCTGATATTCTCCTGCCTAAAGCTGCCCAGTCAGGACAAACAATTCACTGGAAAAATGAAAGTGTGAGAAAAACATGAAACCACTCATGGCACAAAGAAGAGTACAGCAAAAGAGTTGGCAGTGAAATGGTGCTCTGTAGCTTCTAAAAACTGATGGACAAGAAGAGTGATGCTGCCTTTTGAGGCTCCAGTGGCAACAAAATGGTTTTGACTTAAAACCTACAGTTAGTCTCTGACACTGGCTGGTATGTAGTGTATTTGTTTGACAGGATGAGCAAGTTCCATTAAATGAAGAGTTTGGACTTAGATAAACCATAAAGAATTAATTTTTCACAGTTTTCCACACATTATATATATATAAAGCTAAATAATTAAGAAAAACTCCACTTCATCTTAATTCTTTTATACTCTGCTCAATTAAAAAGGCAAACTTGGCTTGTTCAAAATAAAACTTAAAACTTGTGTATGTAAATATACGCTCTTTGGCCACATTCTTAGGAGCAGAGGACACCTAATACAGTGGCAGGACTGGCACATGGTGTGGTCCTGTGCTTCTGTAGCCCTTCTCCTTCAAAGGTCAATATGTTGAGCATTCACAGATGGTCTTCTGCATACAACAAGTGGTTATTTGAGTTACTATTGCCGTTCTATCCTTGGTGCCATTCTGCTCTGACCTCTGACATCAACAGGGCAGAAAATGTCATGTGAGAACTCACATGATATTTTCTCTTTTTTGACCTTTAGCTATAAACTCAGATGGTTGCAAGAGAAAATCGCAGTAGATCAGCAGTTTCTGAAATACTCGGAACCAGCCTGTCTGGCACCAATAATCATGCTAAGTAAATCATGAGTATAAACATCAGCAGATCACCTTAATCATCTCTTTCATGCATTAATGCATGGAATTGCCGCCATGTGATTGCCTGATTACATATTTGCATTTGAGTGTATTCGTTGAAACTGCTGGACGAGACTGTAACTTACAAGCTGTAGTGCAAAAGCATTACACAAGGTGGTCATGAGACATCACTAACCACCATTTGTCATTAGTGTTTCACATGGTCTATGCCAGGAACTCCTAAAGCAGTTTACTGGATGACTTTTACAAGTTTTGATATTAACACATTCACACCCATTAACATGCATATTCATACATCCCTAGAGGAGCCGGGATCAAACTACCAACACTGTGATTAGAAAACACCGCGTTTGACCTCTGGGCCAAGGCAAAGTCATTGTTTTAGCGGGGAAAAACAAAATGAAAATCATTCATTAATAATTCATCTTCATTCACAACATTGTTATGCAATTTGGGGTGTTTTTTGTCAATTGAAACATTTTGTTCATACATTATTCAAGATGCTAGTAAAAATACAATTGGTCAGATGAGACAAACTGTGCGGGTATTATGATTTCTAACTTTAAAAACATAATAATTATGTAATGTTTATTGGGAGCACACAAGGGGGCAACAACGTGTTAGGGAGGGAATCAACGTATATAAATGACCAAGTAAGTATTATGAACAGGAGGGCGGAGGAAGGGACAATACAGATGTGGCCACAAGCAAGTTTAATAAGCAAAAAACAGTAGAACAGTAAATCAAGGAAGATAACACCCACACAATCATCTTCATGTAAACACAATTAAAGTTCAGTAAATAAGTAAATAAGGAGTAAAAAAAAGAGGTTGTCTTAAGATTCAGGAGAATAGGACACATGAAATGAGGGCTACAGGACAACAGACACACTCACCCACACACACACTGGTTTGCAAAGCTATTCTTGTTAGGACACTGCATTGACTTCCATTCATTTGGATAATCTAAACAAGGCAGTATCCCTAACCATAACTAGTCAGTGCCTCTCTTAGTTTTGAACTTATCAGTACCTTATCAATGAGGTACTGCCTCATTAGGGCCAGGTTTTCTCCATGAGGATTACAGCTCCTGACAAGGACAGTGTTGATGATGAGAAAACATCTTACAGAGGTAACAAGTACAAGTACACAGTCTAGTTTCCATGACTTCAGAGGACATTGCATTGACTTACATTAACTTCCTGAAAACTTGCTCTTTAACCTAACCTTAACCTCATCCTAACCATACAACATGTCTTTACCTTAAAATGTAATAATTTACATTATGGGGACTTGCATAAGGAAGACAAGTCCCCATAATGTGACTGTGTTAATATGTTTAGGTCCCCACAACATGAGTAATAAGTGCAACACACACTCACACGCACGTGTGCACCTTTAACCACATGTGTGCTGATTATACATGCAGATATGCTGACATTTAATCTGGTACCGCTTACACATGATTTTCCATGGCAAAGGTAATTAAGGAGTTCAGCAACCTGTAGTATCTCTCTCTCTCTCTCTCTCTCTCTCTTACTCTCGCTTTAGTTTTAACAATTCATTAACAATTACAAAAGAAAAAACCTTCCCAATGGTGCTATTAGTGAGTCTGTGCGTGCGTGCACTTTTGTGTGTGTGTGTGTGTGTGTGTGTGCTCTCGCACAAGCATAGGTGCAGTAAAGTCTGTAGTTAAATAGCCAATTAAGCCTTTCCTATAATTCAGCAGCTGACTCGTCTTATCTCCCTGCTCAACCTGCCACACAGAATTGCAGAGTGTATCTTAGTGTGTGTGAGCGCGTGAGAGAAAGCGAGAGAGAGTGTCTGCGAATGTCTTTTTACATTAGTATACCCGCAGGAGCTACAGCATCTGACATTACTAGTGTGATATGTGATGGCATTTACAGGACATGACGACAGTGACAAGACTGAAATATAATGAAGGTCAGTGAAGGTTAATAGCTATCCACAGAACCCCCAATAACATTTTATAGACCGCAGCACATGCCCACACACACGCACACCACTCTATAGTTGCGAGGATGTTCATAACATACTGCACTTTTTAGCCCATACCCTAACCTTCACCGTTTCAAATAAATGCCTAATTCTAATTGTAATCCTGACCCTCAAACTCCTTTAAAAGCCCTTTGAAACTGTGAGGACCTGCTAAAACACTTAAACCTATTGTATCCTGTTTTAAACATCCCGGACATTTTTCTTATCGTCACTGTAACATTCCCAACAAGTTAAATCTTTTAAATTTCACTAACTTTAAACATTTTAAATCTGCTTGCCTTACTTAAAAAAGCTTTACACGGATTAGCACTCCCACCCTTGACTGAGTTCATTAAACAAAAATCTAGCTGTGGCTCTACTTCACTTGTAACCAGAGCCACGGGTAGAGGTGACTGTGAGCCCTCCGGCAAACGGACATCGTTTTCTCAAAATGTCCTCTCATTCAAAGGCTGTGCTGCTTTTTGGAACAGTGTTCCACCATCAGTGGGATCAGAAAGTGCTCAAGCACCGCAACATTTAAGAAGCAGTTGAAACTGCGGTTGAGGGGTAACCAAACATGTGACCATCTATAAATTTGCAAAATAATGTGTAATTTCCACCAGATTGCAATAATCGAAGGGGCTGTGTGCAATTGAGCAAATATGCAACAATGCGCTTCATATTTTCTATAAAAAAAAGGAACTAATAGTTGACTTATCATAAACATTAGCAATTTACTGTCATCCCATGTCACTGGCACTTTAGTAACAGCTGTTTTATATTTATTTACTGTATAAGAGTATGTATGAGTGTGTATGTGTTGTACATGTGTATGTACATATATTTATGTGTATATAAATGTAACGCTCCACCTTTATGTCACTATGTTTAGATTTACCTGAATGTATTTTCATTTTCTCCTTTGTAACATCAACCTGCCAAGGGACTGTAGGTGGAAATTAGCCTCTGGCTACAACCTGGCATATTTACATTTCAGTGTTTATTAATATTCATTGTCCCTTTCTTTAGATAAATAATAAGTTAAATTAAATCAAATAAATTAAAATGTCCTCACAACAGTGGTTTTGAACCAAAATGTGTGAACCTAATAAATACACACACGCAGGTCAGGGCGACGGTAGCTCAGTGGTAGAGCGAATCGTCTTCCAACCTTTAGAAGGATGTGGGTTTGTTAGTGTGTCCTCGGGCGACCCCTGCATTGCTGCTGATGGTTGAGCCGGCAGCACGTGAATGGGTTTGAAAGATGTGTGGTAGAATATACGCTGCACAAAGATGCACTGTATGAAAGTCTGAGTGAATGGATGTGAATGGGTGAACGCTAAATCTGTAGTGTAAAGCAGCTTTGAGTGGTCATCAACAACTTTATAAATACAGACCATTTACACACACTGACCCTCACACATATACAAGGACATGTCAGAGGTTAATAGTCTGTTTAAATGCTTTATGCTCACAGTCATTTGTCAACATTTGGTTTCTAAAGGGAAAGTTCGCTGATGTGCAAAGGACTGCCATTTACACAGTCAGAGCCATTTATTATTAAACGCCGTCATGGAAATATGGATGAAGGGATGAAGGGCATGAAGAGCAAGCATCATAAATCAGTGATGACATCAGGAACTCTACTGAATCCCAAAAATCCTCCAAGAAATTAAGATTCACTGATCACTTCATTTGATATGACATTCAAAATGTTGTCCTTGTAGCTTCTGATGAATATTTCAAACCACGAGTAGGTGTTATAATTGCAAAACAGCAACCTGCTGATGGAAACATGAAGCAACTCATTTCAAAGAGGAGATCTATGTTTAATCTAGTGGGTGCATCGGGGCCTCACTGTTCAGCAAGCATAAGCAATAAGCAACTGGCAGAAAAACAAAGATTATTGTCATTTCAAAATTATATTCATCAACTAGATTAGTTGATTTATTTAACTTAAAGATTAAAGATTGAACCAAAATATGTTCTAACAATACAGGACAAGAAAAGGCAGCAAATCTTTACATTTAACTTAAAACCACCATGAGGAAATGTTGAGCATTTTTTAACAAACGGACTCAAAATGATTAATCAATTATAATTATATCTACAGTTGCTGATTAAGTTCTTGTACATCTGTTTATATATTTAAATAGATTAATAATTTTAGTTTTTTGGATCCTGGAAAATTTCTTGATTTGTTTAGATGTCGTTGCGATATCATTTGGATCAGATCCAGAGGTTTGACAAATATATGATCATAAGAGATCTTGAAAATGTTATAGTATTTTGCTACTTTTCTTTTAATTTTTTATCTTTAATCTTTTTTAATGATGACTTTATTAATGATGATTTTTTTATAATCACCAGTGAATAGATTCTTACCAAAATTGAATGGGAAAACTTGGGTGATCAACTACCAATAAGTCTACCAATCAGATCAAGTCTGATTAATCAGTAAAAAAATTATAGACATGAAGTTGCTAGCAGAAGGACAGAAACGTACAGATAAACCCACAGAGATAAAAATCAACCCTCTTTGGATGTAAACCTAACTGAAGCCCCATTGCCAAACCAACACACCATGTTTAACCAGGATGGTCAGGTTAATATCTGGGTATCAAACCGACATTTGCATCATCGGAGAGAGTTTCTCTGCAGCCTGACTAAACAACAGGATGAGGCTCACATAACTTATGTGCCACTAATGTACAACAACAATTTAAACACAATAAAAGATGTGTGTTTCCACAATTGTTATTAATAACCAGATATAATTTATTAAATAATATGATAGGAAAATGCAAAAAATCTGCAAAAAATCCCGCCTACTCTACCTCACTACTCCATATTGCTGCAGCACCAGTGCAGCGTGGTTGGATGACTGGTTAAGGATGGAAACCACTGTGAGTGGGTGTGTGACTCTGACATGCTACTGTTGGTCAATTTGGTTTGTCTCTTCTCCTCCCTAATGGATCTATGCATCCTGCCTGTTGGGAAGCTGATGAAGGACACACCCGACATCTGGCCTCACAAGATCAGCATGGCCAGCATTTACACATGCCCAGGAAACAATTTGGCAGTTCACTGAGCAAACTGGTGGCTATTAGACAATATAGTGTAATGGTCATCCAACACCATCACCCATCAGCGACTACAAACACCACTTCTTTCCACATTACATCCAATGTATAATTACAACCATTTAGAAACAATGTACCATGAAACAGCTTCCTGATGTTTCAGCTGCCAGGTGTTGGTTAAATTGTGTACCAGCACTGTCAGCTCCACAGGAAAGTTTGATCAGGGTTATAAATCAGTGTACTGGGTGTAATAAACTGCAGGCATCCATAACAACAGCACCACACCAGCTAACTGCGGGGGTAAAATGTCACAAATAGCATTTTTAAAGCTGAACTGAGTATAAATCAGTGACATCTAATCATGAGACTACAGACTGCAACAAACAGAGAACTCTTTCACTAATCGCTTGCTTTCCTAGGAAACAACAATGGCCTTCACATACCAAAAGAACACAAGTACCCACTCCTTCTACCAATTGCTCCTTTGTTGGTTAAGTATTGAGTACTTATGTATTAAGTTATGTAGATGAGCTGTTCTTCTTTGCATAGTAAACCTCTGCTTCAAAACACAAGTTCTAAATGGTTTAACTTTTTGGACTCCTATAGAAAAATGGCAGCGCAAGATGGTGGCCTCCATGAAGAAAGGCCCTTTGCCCTAAGTACACATAAAAAGTTTATTCTACTGCTAATTTTTATTTTTATTTGAAGCAATTATACACTTGATATATTCAAGTTCTCCCAATAAAGTCTCTCTAAATGAAACACACTGGACCAATACATGTTTTGTTGTATACAGAAATGTAGTCATATTTAAAAAATAATAATTATTATAACATATTGTGTTTTTTACAATGTTGCACACCTCAAGGTCAATGTGCACTTCTCTTCTCTATTACATTTATTTTTATATAAGTCAGAACATCTTACATTGTTTGTTCATAAAGAAAAAAAAAACCAAAAATAAATAATTTATTTGTTTTGTTTTAAGTGGGACATAAATGGGATGTTGCTCCATATCAGTAACACCCCTCCCTCCACCAGTGCATTTACACATGAATCATGCCATCATGCCTTGGGCAGAGAAAAATAATGTTGTACAAATGGGAAAGTTATACCTCAGTATATATATATATATATATCAGATCTGACGGAACCAAACCATATATATCAGATCTGACGGAACCAAACCATATGAACCAAAGTCTGTACATACAGCACATCAATAGTCAGAGTGAAGTAACAACAAGCAAACTGATTCTAGAACAACTTAAATCAGTAAATGCTCAGAGGAGATCAACATATCACATAAAAAGTGAGGATACATCCATCAGTGTCAGACCTATTTAAACAATAATGTCTGCCACAGCAAGATCGCTGAGTGGGATATTATGATGTGACCAAAAAAAGAAATAAAATCTTATATTTCATGGTTGAGCAAAGCCTGAATGTAAAATCCCTATGGTCACATCTTTTGAAGAGTTAAGTTTACATTCTATTGTTTGGCCTTTCAGGCTGCTGAGATTTAAACAAGAGTGTACTTTCATAAAAACCTTTGCCGTGGTTTGGACCACTGGGCAAAAAATACACAGTTACAGGTGAGATTTTTCTTTGAACAAAGCCCCAAACCGCAAAAGATAAAAACTGATGTGCCTTAGGTTTGAGCAGTTTTTCAGCCTGTTCCTTTGAAATGATAAATGAGGCTGGATGATGATCTTTTATTCCATTCCAGCTTCACCAGGAGTTCACCCTCATTCATATGTCCTTATATTGTTTGACCACAGAGTTGTGCATGCTGCATGTTGGTACCAGTGGACCTTTTAACATAATCTGAAAAAGGTTCCCATGGTTACTGTCATCTTTTGTTGTCTCTTGTAACCAAAGCAAGACACAGTCAACATGAACAGTTTGACACAGAGAGTCAAACTGGGATATATATATATATATATATATATATACACACACACACATATGTATGTATATATATATACATACATATATACACATACACACACAGTATGCATATGCATATTATCTCCCTCTTGGTTAATGTTGGTTCATGCTTATCATCTCTCAGTTGACTCTGCTTAATTTATCTGTCTTTTCCCATATGTCTTGTCAGCTCACTGTTGTCCACCAACTGTTCTTCCATTGTGTGAAAGGCCAGCCAGTGCGCCTCCATGAATAAGTTACTGTTGGGACCTAACAGTAGAGTAACACGTAGCAAGATGGAGAGAGAAAGATGGTGAGAGACAGGAGTGGGGGGGGGGGGGGGGGGGGGAGAGAATAACATGATCCCAGGGAGTAGAAGTGGGTGAGGGAGATGGAGGAAAATGTGGGATAAGAAAGAGAGAGAGAGAGAGAGGGCCCACTTGGTCTCAGTTGTAATATATTATGTATCAGAAAGGCAGGACTAGCAGAAAAAAGCATATGATGAAGTATGTGAAAACCTGTTGTGAGAGTGAGTGAAACCAGTTGTAATTAAAAGTAATTAATCAACAAACTCTTTCACAAACAAATAGAAGTAGTATGACATACTGATTTGGCAAGCACTGATCTTAACAACAACAATGGATTAAGGAGGTTTAAGTGTCTATATCATGCTTTTAGTTTATTTCCCTGTCCCTTAGTGTGCCATTCCTTCCTTCTCTCCCACAGAAAACACCACTTCTCTAGACCCAGAAACACTTTTTTTTTCCAGTATCATATAGGTTTTGAGCTGGCAAAGCATTGGTGTAACAGCTCAAACTGGTGCAGCAGAACTGGCTCATGCTACTGTGGTGACTCGTGTGTTTACAGGTGAAGAGACATGACACTTACAACACATTTTTTTAACGGATGATCAGTCCGAGCATAAGGGGCTTTTGGGGAGGCCAAGCAAGATCTTTCGGACAGTAAAACTACTTGATCAGAGAGGAAGAGAAAGACAGACAGATGGATGAGAAAGATTAAAAGCAAAGACAGGAGTACACATCAGGGTGGGCGAGGGCACAGGGGCAAAATAAGAGAGGGGAAGTTTTCTTGACTCTTGATTAAAGGCATCACAAGGGAGTCTGTTACTCACTATCCCACTTGTCCATCTGCCTGTCTGCAGAGAAAGGAAATCAGATTTGACCTCTAAAGTTTGATCTTGAGTAAATAGTTAGGAAACGATCTGTCAATAACATCAGAGACATTTATATCACTATGCAAAGGAACAGTCAAAGTCTCAAATGTGTTCAGGGCACTAGCAATTCTACTTTATTTAATCTGTTTGCAAATGGATTTTGGTGTTCACTTGATAAATGTGTGTTAAAAAGTCAGATTTTTTTTGATTGCAAGACTCGCAAAGGCTTCATAGACCTGACACCAGGTTTGGTCAAGACATCAATAATTTTGATCTTATTTAGAACAGGGAATACAAACTGATTTCCCTCTATGATATGACGAAGACAAGAGAGTGCAGAGTTTTATTGAAGCAACCTTCAGCTTTCCACAAACAAGAAAGCCCAATGTTTCTGACAGCCAGCCAGATCAATCTAGTGGAACCATTATCAAGAAGGTAGAAAAATATGGATTAAATAATTAATTCAATAAATAAACAAATAGAGAACTGTATTCACTTGTTGTCTACCACTCTACTCTCCACTGGAGCCAATCCCAGCTGACCCAAGGTAGGAATGGCACGGTAAACCCTGGACAGGTCACCAGCCCATCGCAGGGCCGACATGTAGAGATGAACAACCATTCACACCTATGGTCAATGGTCAAAACTGTAGGAGAAAACTGGAGAACCCGGGGAAAACCCACATGCATACAGGAAGAAGATGCAAACTCTACACAGAAAGTCTCTGTCTTTTTGGAACACATTGCTAAGTACTGGTCAATTTTAAGTGAAAAGTGTAACACACTGCAAAAGTCTGCGGCCAAAGTCTGCGGCTAGTGACTACAGTCACATTTTAACAGGTTGAAACACAACAAACTGTTCTACCTCATTAGCATCCCACAAAGAAATACAGTAATGAATACATTGAATAATTAATGACTAAATAAACAAATAAAATTATTATTTCACATGTTCCTGTATTTATTCATTTATTACTCTATTTATTCATTCTTTTATTCATCTATTTACGTATTTATTTATAGCTTTGTCATTTTACATAATGCATAGAAAATAGGTCACAAACACTATTAATAAACATAAGATGAAAGTAAAATACATTTCAAAGAAAGGCAATGCCAATCAGAAATATAGCCACCACTTTATTACTGACTTCAAATTGCTGGTGACATCAAAGTGGCCTCCCAGAATGCCCAGTTAGGGACCAGGGGAGCTCTGCCCCGATGCAATCTCATTACCAAGAAAATAGATGCCACTTTATCAAAAGGCTAAAGAAGAGGATGAAAGAAACAGAGTCAGTGACACAGGATACACAGACTGGCACAGATGCAAAGGCAGAGGCCAAAAAAAGTGACAGTTACAAGAGAGGTGGAAGACTAAAACGGAGATGAAAGCAAGTGTGCCCTTGCTTGGATATCACTCCACCATGAGAAAGCTTCTCAAAGTAGACTTTAAACATGGGCAGTGGACTCATCAAAGTCTTAAACTCTCCGTGCTCTCCTGAAAACACCAATGTTAGAGATTTCAAAGATACACACACACACTCTCTCCACTCTGTCTTTGATGTTGAGGAGGCTGCACCTGCACATGCAACCATAACAGGGACACACATGTTCACCTGAAGGCTCCGTGTGAATAAAAAACCAACCAGAAAATGTGACCACAGGGACACATCTGGAGACAAATAGCATCCCCTCACAACAATATAAAACATCAGGGACGTCTTCATAATTTGCCTGTTCACTTTGTCTGTTCATGCACATGGAAGTACATTTGCAGCAGTTTTGCGCAAACATGGATAAATACACACATGTAGATCCACATCAGACCCCCTGCTGGCAGTAAAAATTGTTATTTTTTGCTTGAATTGACTTGAAAGGGACATGTTTTCAAAGAAAAAAAAGAAAAAAAAAATCAAGGTGGAACAGGAGACTGAATGAGAGAAGAGAAAAGAAGTGCCTCTTGGCAATCATGGCTGGCACACACATGGCTGGTTTGCTTATTAGGACTCCATCCTAACTTTCATTCATTTAGACAGTCTAACTTAAGCTTTTTCTCTTAACTTCATCAAAACTAGTTGATGCTTATAACCCAAACCTTAACCTAAGCACAATTCACATCTTAATCCTAAACTTAACCATTTCATCAGAAATTAGGTTCCGCCTCATCAGAACTAGGATTTGGTCTCTATGGGGACTAATGATCTGAGGTAACAAGTACACACGTGCACACACACCATACTTGAACTAGGAAACTCATTTGTCTTGACAGCAGAGGTCAAAATTGAGCGTAAACCTAATTAAGGGGAGACTATGTTTTTCTTCACCTGTGTGTGCCTGTGCATGTTTACTGGTCTCTGTCTCTGTGTGTTAGAGGCTGTACACACAAAATTTTTTCATCATATTGGCTTTTTATCCACATTGAACTGGAGTTTTGGAGGCACTGAAATGCTATTTATGGAAAATGGGTCCTGAGTGGGAAAATCTCAAAACGCCACCCTTGCACTTTCATGTACAGAATACACTACTTTGGAAAAACGATGATGTCATAGTCCCACCTCTCTCTTGTACTTGGCATTTGCCGGTACTATCTTTGTTGTCAACGTCTTCCTCTTCTTGTGTTTGGAGAGTGTTTGGTTTATTGGCTTTATGATAACTTTTATTTTCCTTCCGTGATCGCCCTGGACTGGTTCATTCTGTCTCCGTTTCTGTGATTGTATACATTGTAATGTATATTTATTTGAATAACGCTTTATTTCAAAAACATTTATGCACAGCATGCATGTGCACATACTTAATGTCAATTTAGCAAGCAGTGTTACAGTGCCACGTACAGGCCTGGCATATGTACTACAGCGTTTAGCAATTTTGTGGGGTTTTCACAAAGACAGTTCTTGAAATGATGCACTGTTCACGGAAAACTTATTAAGAATGAAAAAGAAAAAGATCATATAGGGAGAAGTGCATCTCCATCTGGATAAGGCCTCGGAGGTGATAAGACTTTCTCAGATGGAAGGTGTCAGTGGGTGGGATTTTCCCTGAATGCAATTAGCATATCATAGAGTTTTTGCTTTAACAGCCAATCAAACGGAAAGAATGATTTCTAATGCAAATATATTCCACCCCATTCTGCTAGACAGATTAAAGGCAGTAGTGCAAGACTTTCAAAGAATCAGATGTGTGACCCTGTGTGTGTGTGCGCGCGTGTGTGTGTGTTTGGTTTAATTTTGAACCTGACCTAAATTCCATTACATACTCACATTAAAGGGACTTGTCATCCTAATGGGAATAAAAAGAAAATCTGGATGACATAATTAAATTGTAAGAATTTCAAAGTTAGAGTAAGGTTTTGTTTGGTTTAAGGCCAGGGTTGGGGTTATGTACTCGTCAGGTCAGGGTGAATTTCCAGGAAATGAATGCTAGACTGTGTACCGTCTCAACTGGTGTCCTGTGTCAATGCATGCAAACATTCTCTTTATTAACACACACGCTTGTTTCTACTTGAAAATAAGCAGGGGTGTGCAACCACTGTGTGTCTGTCTGGGAGCGGTTTATGGTGGGTGTACCACTGCGTTACATGCATATGCACTGAAACGTGACACAATAGGTCACATAAACAAAAGCCCTCTTCGCCCATAAAGATTGCCGTTTTTACTGACAGCTAAAGAAAAAAAAGGGAATCTTTTACAGGGAACAGTAGGGAACTCTCCTCTGAACAGTTTAGAGATCATGCTCTAAACTGTTCAGAGGAGAGTAATCTGACTGATCTGATTAATCGGGTCAACCTAACTATTTAACACCAAGATTAGCAGCTCTGTGAAGTTATGGTGCAGCAGTGCTGAGCTAAATATTAACATCTGCTTATTAAAACAGGCTTATGTCGCATGTTTTGCGTGTCCACTATCTTAGTTCAATGCATCCATATTTGGTTTTTAGCACCAAACACAAAGCAGTGGTGAATTTCAAGGGAACAGCAGCAGTTTTACAGATGTTTGGACATAAATCATTGGACAAAGTATGAGC
The DNA here is from genome assembly GCA_016785285.1 of Brachirus orientalis. Taxonomy (NCBI): domain Eukaryota; kingdom Metazoa; phylum Chordata; class Actinopteri; order Pleuronectiformes; family Soleidae; genus Brachirus; species Brachirus orientalis. The sequence continues at coordinate 1,432,628 of JAFBJR010000179.1, forward strand.
TGATGATGACAGCAGAAGAAAATTGAGGAGATCAATAACATTCGGATTGTTATTGAGACCACGATTGGGTACATGTTTCCCAATCCTGGTCCTCTGAGCCCAGATGAATGGGTTGTTATCAGGCTTTTGCACAGCTTCATGATGAGCTGACTATTTGAATCGGGTGTGTTGGAGCAGGGCAATATCTTAAACATGCAGGGCAGTGGGTCCTGAGGACCAGGGTTGCGAAACACTGGTTTACAAGATGTCACGGCAGTCCATTCTATGCATCTCTGTCAACATCTCTCAGTTCATCTGCACTGGGCAATAATACATCAAGTATGCAAATCATTCTTTGCATTCTTTGAGCTGTAAATATTTCAAAATCACAGCTGACCGGTTTCTTTCACTGTGACTCAAGAGTAAATGTCAGTCTTTAATCAAGCAAAATTTTTTGATAACTAAATTAATCAATTGGTCAACTAATTTGAAAATTGATCAATCGGCTTGATTCCCTGATTTTTTCTGACTTCTTAGCAAAAACTGTTTTTTGGCTTCTTAAATGGTTATATTTTCTGATTTTTTTTTTTGCTCCATATAACAAAGATATATTTAAAACTGAATAATTTTTCCCCTTTTTTCTACATTTTATGGACAGATTACTCAATTAATCATGAAATTAATCAACAGATTAATCGTATATGAAACTATTTGTTAGTTGCAGCCCTACAACATTTATCATAAGGATCAATATTGGCTGATTTGAATAATGTTTTTCATGATACCCTTTCTGGCCATATTATCCTATCAATGAACTTTTTTTTTTTTTTTGGGGGGCTGGGGGGGCATAACAAACATATCTATAATGACACTGCGTAGCCAGTGCCAAAGAACAGTGTTTCTTGTACTGTGGATGTTCCTAGATCCACCATGTGACTAATAATCTGTGGATTTAAAGGAGAGAGGGTGAAATCCCCAGGAATACCATCTCACAACTTTGATTTTTACAATGCCCTTGGTGCTATTAAAGCACAACATCTACTGACATGATTTTAAAACAACTCATGTGCCACTATCCATCAAGACCTTCCTTATTACAGCCACAACTGTTTTCATGCAGCATATGTGGACATGTACCGTCATAAAGCTGCATACAAATGTAGCCCACAGTGAGTGAGAGGAAATAGTGAATTATTAAAAGCCCAGCAGCTACTTTTGCCCTCAGGTGCTGAGGTGCAATTTATGTCTGGAAAACTGACATCACTGAATATAAAAGTGTAGTAGATCATTCAAATTATATTTATATAATGTCTCCTATTTAAATTGTTTTAGGAATGTGTATGTGATCTTTCCTAGATATTTTAATGTACCATGTAACAGAGTAGGTTTGTTGCTCACAGTGTCAGGCTGCCATCTGTTCTTGGTGCTTGGACAGCATGTCACAGGAAGTATTTCTTTGTCCAATCCCTGCTGGTTAAAATGACCATATACTGTATATGAAAGATGCACTTTTGGCAAATCCTTTGCTTAAAGTAAATAAACACAGCCTCTGCCTCACTTCAGTTGATGCCCCATGGTTTGTGGCAGTTGTGTACAATTTACAGCACTGTGCAAAAGTCTCAGGGCACCACCAGCTTTGTTTTTTTTTTGGCAAATGCTGTGTTCATTGGCATTTGGATTGGAATGATGAATGAGTAAGAGTTGGTCTCATAAATTAGCAAGTTGTCAGTGAGTTGAGCTCATAAAACATGTGCATGTAATGCTCAAACATGTCTTAAATAAATATTTTAAATGAATATACCAAAAAAACTCAAACGGAAGACTTTTTCACAGCAGATATTTGTCAACATGAAATGGTAGGAGAGGTTTTACCAGTAACAATGAGGGTTCTACTCTACTAACAATGAAGGTTTAAGAGAGCCAGGGGAATGTACGGCTAATTCACACTAAATATTTGACACTTCAACCTATAGAGGCAGTTTGTATATTCTGAATATTGTGTTATTTTAAAACTGCAGATATTATTTTCTGGATGTGCTCCAATAAAGTGATTAAGAAATACTTATACTTTATGGTCATTATAGCGTTGCTAAAACAACACATCTAATAGTGGCCTAAGACTTTTGCACAGTACTGTTATTCAGCATTCCTGATTGTCCACTTGAAAACTGGGTTGGGAAAATTACTGAACTCAAAAGCACTTTGTGATGCTTAAGTATACATTAGTTGGTTAAGAGTTTACATAATTTCCAAACCATGTTTCTACAGCCACTTGTTTTCTTTCAGAGGCTTCCTGGCAGCTTCGGTTTCCCACCGTTTTAAAGTCACTGATGTGCAGACAGTATAATCCAAGCTCTGTGGATCGGTCTGCAGAATATCACCTCAGCTTAACTTATTCATTACATCTCTGATGTTATCCACTTCAAAATACTGTGGGTTTTCACATGTTTCGTTTCCTGATTAGCAGCTGCTGCTTTACTGCCTTAAGATTGTTTTTCACATATTTCATTATCTCTTCAGGTCTTTGCTTTTATTCACTGTACTCCTTAAGGAATTTTAAGGGAGATTCTCGTTTACATCAAGATAAACAGTTTAAGCAGCATGCCCTGGCTTCCAGCTGCATGTCATCCAGTTATAATAAAATGGAAAAATGGCTGCACATTCATGTTTGACAGTACATTCTAAGATCTAAGATGTTGATATTCTAATCAAACTGTGGTTAAGTGCTTTTACGAGGTGTGCAGGCTAAATATAACCAGTGTTAAAGGGTGAGCAGGCAAACCAATAGGACCAGAATTTATACACTCAAATCACACAAACAGTACAATTGTATAGTATACTACACTATACAATTTAATATTTTCTACATATTAGAAATATTTAATAGGATCACTGAAAAGGGATCATTCAAAAATGTTTAGGGGTGGGCCAAAATATCGATTTGGTGATATATCGTCATCCTTCCTCATGAAATACGATAATCAATACACCAGGGCAAATATCTATTTTTAATTAACAAATGCCCTGCCAGTTTCACTTTGCCGGGCATCACTACTTGATGTCTCCTTGCGGTGGCGCTACTCACATGAATGAGGGAAACTTTTGGGCGGAAGTTACCTGGCAGAAGAAGAGAGAGTTTACAACAGGATAATGGCGACAAAAGCTACGTTAAGAGATGCCCCATCCATGTTCAATACATAGACTTTATGCACTTTGTTCTCTATGTTGAATAAACAGAGAAATTCTGCACTTTATCTTTTCACGGACGATTTGTTTTCTTCAGTTAGACAGATATTGTGATGTATCGCTATATAATTGTCTTGCGATATATTGATTAACACAGAATCGTCGTATCGTGATATTATCATGGACCATGTACTGTATATTGTATCGTGAGGTACCCTGTGATTCCCAGCCCTGAAAATCCCCCAGACTGTGCAGTTACACACACAAACCGCTTAGTGGGATAGTGAGATACTTTTGACATCTTATTCGATCCAGCACAGCAAACAAATGTTTCAAATCAATCAATCAAATCAAATTTAGTAGTAAGCATTGTTTCTTGTGGGCCTTAATATATTTAAGCATTTTCACAATTTATTGAAGAACCTCAAGCTTTTTTTTGCATTATACTCTGGAAAAACAAACAAACAATGAAGTCATAAGTGCACGACTGTCAGTCAAACAGCTATCATACTATCCAAGAGGAGGGGGTGTCCTGTGGTTAAATGTCTTTTTTTATCTGGCCAACAGTCCTAGACCATGCAGTTTTCAGGATGACTGTCATAAATAATCAGTTACTAAAACTGCTGGCAAAATTTATATTGACTGACCAACAATTATTTGACATCTCATTGCAGCTCTATTCAGAGCACTAAAAACACTTAAAAACAGTCTCAGGATAAATGTGATAAAACCTTGAGATCATTCATTGCCCACATTGGAGGTTTATCTTTAGCTTGATCCAGTGTAGTTCTTCTCTAATGGCTGATGTGTATAACTAAGGATGTGAAATTTTAAGCTACTTTCCCCTTTTGAAGGGTCTAGATTGTTGGTAATGTCAGTGTCATTATCTGATTTGGTTTGCTTAGGTCACTTTTACCTGCAATTGTATATTTCACTTATTTATGCATTTATCCTTTCTTGTTCATTTTCTTTGTTGTGTGCTTGTGGGGAGATCTCTTTTTAAATTTGCATTTTCCATACAGTATATGTGTGTGTATGTACCATAATAAATGCATATACTGTACATATCCATGTGCTTCTATATCCTATCTTATGAACATCTAATTTGTGTACTTGTATGTCTATTTGTGGATGCCACCTGGGAGTTGGTGGGGAGTGGAAGGGAATTTACACTATTATTATGTCGTGAATCTTCAACCATCTATATGTTATATGTAACATTCATAAATAATTGCAGGGATTTCTGGTTAGTGAGAGTTTTCATTTGTCTTAGTTTTTTGAGTAGGTTAAATAAAGCTTTATATTTACTCTTGCATCACTGACTAAGTAATTTAAGTCCAACATTTGACACATGATTTGATGCAGGATGCAGTGTTTGGATGAGTTTGCTTGATCGCTGGCTGTCAGCAGTTTCGTCATGCAGCCACACAAACGTTCAGTAGCAGCCTTGTCACATTTCTCATGCAGTTGTCACAAAACCTTTGATAAAAACCAACCTTTATACACACACATGCAGGATCAGTCACATGCTCACATGAAAAAAAAAACATTGATTTAATCAGACAAACGCACAGATCAAAAAAGGACCAAATCTAGGACACATAATTCCCTACATGTAAGGTAACCTGTGACTCCATTAGTTGCCAGGCAGCCTTGACAACTCTGTGGATGAAGCATCTGCCCTTCATCTATCGAGCAATCTCAGCAGCCTCTTTCACTCTTCATCACACCTGCCACCTTCTCTTTGTGTCTGGCAGGTGGGAAGGTGGAAATTCAGGACAGAGAGGTGAGAAAATAAAAAAGGAGGAGGACAAACAGGTAGGTGGAAACAATTACACACAAACGTAGAGATGAAGAGGATGGAGACCCAGTCTGTCAGCAGTAGAAGCCATATATAGACTGAGGACAGACAGAGGCATCACCAGTCAACGGATTCTTTGCCCATGTGATCTGAATTGTCCTCACCGTGTTTCTACTTGAGAGCTGAAACAGTGTCAATGGCCTTTCATATCAAAATACAGAAAAAACACCGTCACCTGCAAACAGACCCAAAATAAAACATTTTTTGTGAGAATTTGTATAACATATGAAGCATTTGCATAAGTGTCTGTGTCAGTAGCTGAACATATGCTTACATATCAGAATTTGTTATTTTTGCACATTAGTGAAAGTGAATTTGACCTCTGCATTCAACCCATCCTTTTATACACACCAGTGGTCAACACACACAAGCTGGACACAGGAGCAGTGACAGCACTTTTTAGATACCTTGCACCCCAGACATTGACCTCTCCTAGGATTTGAACCGACAACCCTCTGGTTACAAACCCAATTTCTTTCTTGCATATTGCGTGGCTGTTGAACAAGTCATTTCATACAGCATGACAAGCTTCATAAAACCAATGAATGTCCCGGATGTGACACTTGCAGTACATTCTGTCAGTGGCTTTATCTTTGTGTGGGTCAATCAGTCGAGAGGATCAATAATAAAAAGCCCTGCAGTCAGGTCAGGGCCAGAGGAACCAGAGCACAGGAACACATTCTGCTACTCTACTGTAAAGACACAGCACAGCAGTGCCAACACAACATAACACCTACAATATTTGCCGCTTTAATGACAGCAATATATATTTGGTTAAGAAAAGAGGTAAATCTCTGAAAGCATAACAACAGTAATAACAAGAAAGGATGTACAATGATGACGAGTTTTATTTAAGACCTATGGATTCAGAGGGACCTTGTTCTTTTTCCACCACAGACACAGATTCTGCCATAATAATCCACAATTCAGCAGACAGCCACATTAAAAATAACGTTTGCCAGAACAGACTGCAGTATGAATGAGCCAAACTCTCAGCTGTGAGACAACATGCAAGTAGGAAAAAAACAGAAATAGACTGAGCACTGCATAAAAGCAAACAGTCTCATTCAGCAGTCACATTAGTAAAGCGTAACTAAAATTAGATTATACAAAATACCTACACAGATAATTAGAAACCCTGTTAAATCACCTTAGATGCATTTGGGAAAAGTTAAATGCCACTGTTTTGTCTTTTTGAACAGAAATGTTGTTGCATTATTTCTAGGCTGTTCTTTATCTGAAAATGAGCCCTGTCAGGCAATACTATCAGATCGACTGATGGAGCCATTTGCTGCAGCAGCAAAGTGGTAGGTGAACACAAGAAGCATTTATTCCATCTAACTGCTGAATAACCAGGTTTTTTAAGCAGGAGAAAACTTTTCATGGGTATTTCTTTGTGTTTTCAGTCATAATCCAACCTGTTGCAGCAGATTTATTTTACTAGCGCAATGTTGCTGTTGCCTCTGTCTGTCTTCACGTAAAAACCAACCACTTCCTGCAGCAGAATGTTGCCAATGAGGGTTTGAATGTGATGGACAATTTTTATACTTAAAATGTACACTCACGACTTTTAATTGAGTCAAAATTGTTTTTGAGCACATTCATAATGTGCGTATGTTGGTGAGAATGGAAAAGAGACTGGGAACTTAGATTTTGTGTGAGAGGGATTTTTAATTTTTTGAGATTGACTCAACACCAGAGACTTGTATTCTAATACAATTCTCATACACTATACCTAGTAGCTATGATAGGTACAGTATATGTAGTACACGGCAAACTGTTAGATCCTAGGACTGTTTTTTTTTTTTTTTTCATGCTGTAGCCATGACCTTTAATGTCTGTCCATGTGTCTTAAGATGACACACACACACACACAGACCACCTGCTGGAACCAATAAGTAAACTTAAGCACACACACAAAAATAGATGCAACTCTTTACTCTGCATACCATGTCCTTGGTAGACTGTGACACATTTATCTAATTAGTTGCTCCTCAGCCTATTAAGTAAAGAGATACAAGCACACACCCGCACACAGCTGCAGCAGACAAAACACAAATTTGTAGTTGTCCTTTGGATTTCTTACAGTCAGCAGCAAACTTGTAAACCCAAACATGATCTTATATGCACACACATCTACACTGAAATACACAGAAACACCTGTTTGTGGCAACATTTACAGAGATAGGAAGAATGACAGAAGCTGTTGGAGCCAGAGCTGTAAGCCAGTGACACTTCCACACACACACACAAAATGTTTCCATGACTTCAGAGGACACAGCATTGATTTCCATTCATTTCCTGGAGACTTACTCTAGCTGAACCATAATTACTAGTGCCCTAACCCTGACCCTAATCCTAATCTAATCCTAACCTCAGCCTAACTTTAAAACATGTCTTCGCCTTATAATGTAGTAATTTATGTGATGAGGACTTGATTTTTGTCCCCATAAGGAAGAGAAGTCCCAATAATGTGACTGTGTAAACAGATTTAGGTCCCCACAACATAAGGAATACCAGGTACACACACACATACACGCACACACACACACAGTGAATTGACTTTCTTAACTTAAACTTAAACCACATTCCCCATTCTTGAGACAGCTGTTAGGCTATAACACACCTCTCCTACACCCAGACTAAATCTGCACTATAGCTTCAATCTTAAACCATCAACATTTTTATGTAACCTCAAAATTAACCTGACTGTAATTCTAGCTTTTTGGTCCAAAATAATTCCTCCAAATAAGGTGTGAAGAACAGACATAACAAGTGACCAGCTGGCCTGGTTTTCTATTCTAGTGGAGAACCCACAATAGGAACAATATAGCCGTCAACCAAAGTTAGAGATCACCTGCAAAACACACTCTCATTCTTCACATACAATAAATAAATGTACACACTTTTATCTTTGTTTGTGATTACAGCTGCAGACACATCCAAGGTTTTCTCACTTACATGTAAAACCAAACACGACTTAAACCAGTGTCAACAATAAGACTGGAAGCTGTGTTGGTTTGTACAGTTGTAATTTAACTGTATCTGGCTAATTCTTCTTGAATTTTAAAACAGACAACTCCACTGACATCTTTACAGGTTAAAACACAAAAAGTCGCCCTTCGCTCAATCTTTGTGACATATTGGTCTATTTACTTCTCATTTAGCAGGCACAGAACATTCACAGATCCCATTTTTCACAATAATGGGCTATGATGCATAAATCTGGATAAAAGAGACCCGAGGCACTGATCAATCACCGTGAGTAATACTGGCCAATAAAGACCACTGGTAAATTAATGGGGAAATCAAGAAGAACCAAACAATGTTTACAGTTAACGATTACCTATAGATTTCCAGTCTGTTAGTGACAGAGACAGTTGTATTACATGTAATTATGTAGATTACACAGTGAATTAATGCAGCCATCCCCACCCTCTGGCTTAAACACACAAAAATATTCAGAACACGTTAAGGCTTTTATAAGTTGCACTGAGTTGAATCAGTTTGGAAAAGGTCTTTAGGCCTTATAAATAAATTGCGTTGCAAATTGTAGTTCACTTAAGGACTTCCACCAGTAAGCAAACCATCTTTCTATGTGTAAGCTCTTGTTTCTTTGTAACCTGGTCATACAAACATCTTTATTTGTTTTGTGATGCTCTTGCAGATGCACTGTTCAGACACTTTCTTGAAAAGGTCCAGAGGGGCTGTGAGTAAGTAAGAAACTTTACCAGAATCTCTCCTGCCAGCTCCCTTTGAATGATGTCTGAGTTAGTCCATGTGAGAACACAGCAGGAAGGCCCTCAGAAAACTTAGGGGAGTTTACACTAAAAGGAGTTCTAGATATTCTCCTGCTGTTATAAACTTGCTGACCCAAATAATCTGCTTTTTTTTTCCTTCTGGAAAGAAATAAAATATAATATAATCATAATATTTTATTATTATAAACTTGCATAATCTGGTCATTGGAACCTTCTAATGTGGTATCTTTGTCAACTAGTCCTATTTTTTACTGTGTGTTGTTGTTGTATAGGTGTGTATTATGCACATGAAAATAAGATAAAGGTGAAACTTTATCCAGAAGAGTAATTTGCAGTTTGACCTTGGGAACTAATCAGAAAGGAGTGCAATAATTAATAGATTTATCAATTCTTAATCTGTAACTAAATTAAACAATTATTTGTTTTTGTTTTTTTTAATTAGGACCAGCTCGGTTATTTTTCAGCTGCTTAAATGTGAATATTTTCAGGTTTCTTTGCTTCATAAAGAGAACATTAAGTATTATTATAGGAGAGGGAGTGCTGTTGCACTGATTATCACGTGTTCGTAGATATCACAGCCGAGCTGATATACAGTGAGCGCGACACTGAGGCTGATATTGCTTTTATACAACAGTTTGTAGGACTGTTGTGTAGTTGGAAATTAGAAGCCTCAACTGGTTATGTGTTTTTTATTGAACTAGTTAATCTGCACCGCCAACAAAAATTGACTGATTTGTCTGTTGCCTAGCAACACAAACAATAGACATATCCTGCACACTACACAGGTTATGTCAACTACTTTAATTCATTTTCATGTATTTGTATGTTTCCATTAATGATGCAACAAGAGAAAAAAGCTGCTTTGGTGGTTTGTATGAATCTGGCAAATTAATCCGACAGTTCACTGCTCTCACAAGATGGTCTCCAGTAACCGTTTTAATGAACTTTCTGATTTGCAAGACAGAAAAGGTTCTTTTGTTTAGGCTATATTTATTCATGACACACAAGTCATCATGCTTATATTAAATATCAAACCAGTCACTGCCATGATTTCCCTCGCTCATGTCGCATAAGCACCTTAGAAAGTTTGCATGGAAGCATCTGTCCTCTCCTGACGACCATTCATAATTTAATTCAAATGTTATTTCTGGGGGAAAAAAAAATCTTACCAAATATTCATTGACTAAAGCCAATACAATATTGCACAATATTTCAGGTTGCAGATATAAAATCTGCCATATATTATCAACTGCAGGCGCAGAAGTAAATTAACTGTAGTTCTGGGCTCAAAGGAAATCAAAACATAGCTCTGTCAGCAAATTTAAAGCTTTTAAGCTGAACATTTTACAGTAAAGCACTTTGATACACAAAATACGCAAAACATGAGCAGAAGAAAGCAAACACACAAGGGATTTTTCCTCAGCTTCGCCATCCTTTCACAATGTTCCCCTCTACATGCGCGTGCGCACGCGCTCTCTCTCTCTCTCTCTCTCTCTCTCTCTCTCTCTCTCTCTCTCTGTGAATATTTTAGTATTGATGAGTCCATTACTGATGATAACACACTGCAATGTCAGCATCCTTTCTGTCTCTCATGCACAAACACACACACACACACACCAGGAGTCAGATTACAACTCTGCTTCTGAAGTCTTCTTCTCTGTGTGTGTGTGCGCGCGCGTGCTTAGGGGATGCAACTTCCTGGTGTCAATCCGATAAATTGCAATATTTTTCACTATGAAAACCTCACATGTGCTCCTGCTAGCACATGAATGCTCACATGCCAATATTTTAAAAGATTGACAAAAGATTACAAGGGGAGTGCTTGTTTGCTGGGATGATGATGATTAGTGGATAAACAGTGGATAGTAAAAAAATGTATAATTGGCTGGGATTAGAGGTCTAAGCTTAGGAAGAATATATTTATAATTCCTGAAATGACAGAACTTAGTCAATATTTTGAATGATAATGATGACAAACTGGACCCTAAAGCTTTAATCTGGAAATCCAAGAAATATTATGAAAATAAATGGCCATTCTTCCAGCCTAAAAGTATGTATTTTACTTATAATACTCAGTCCCATGAGGGGTTATAACCCAGTGGGTAAACAAGATATCTGTACTGTATTTTCTGACAACATCACGCTTCATGATTGACTCCACAGACATGCAACTAAACTAATTACACATCAGTGATCACTGAAGTTTACCTCACTGATTCATTATTTCTCCACAGTTCTACTGATTTTCCCCCGCACTCGTGAACAAATACCAAGGGACTGAGGCATGACCTTCAGGGATTTCCATTATTAAAATTTAATCCAATAATGAAAGAAGGGGAGAACTCATTAAAGAAGGAAATTTAAAGTTTGAGCCAAATAGTACATCAAACTTGATTTCAGGAAAATGCCTCTAATATTTTGTGTAATTTGTGTATAATGGAATTGCGACTTTCCACAACAGGATGATTTTTTTTAATATATAATACAAAATGTTCAACATCAACATATTTTGAAAGATGACTTGTACAGCGATCTCTATAGATCCCCAATTAACTGTCAGTTTCCACAAATATATATACACAGTACAGTACCCTCCAACAGTGTTGGAACAGAGAGGCCAATTCTTTTATTTTGCTTTACAAAGAAAACATTTGGCCTTAACATCAAAAGATGAATATAGAGAGAAGATTTCTTTAACTTTTATCTCAAGGTATTTACATTGTGATGTGTTAAAAACAACTTATAACCCACCCATTTTTCAAGTGACAAATTATTGAAACAAATTATTGTATTTTGTTCAGGTCCAATAACTCTCAAAAAAAAAAAAAAAATAGTGCTGAATTTCTACTCTCCATTCCAGCTTTGGATTTTGCCTGCACATACTGCATTTAAGCCACATTTCCTTCAAGTGGAAGGGTTCAGTTAGGTATGGTACACATTTTTTTTTTGTTTCCATTTGAAATAGTAAAAAAATAACTGGCCCCAACTATTCCATTTTTGGCACCCTTCCCTTTGAATACCCTTTTGAGTATAATTGTATGGTATGGTCTATTAGGTGGAGGTAGACTGGCTACACCAACATCAGTCAACCGATTGGGTGACAGAAAAACATCCCCACCTAGCAATCGTAAATATCCCATGAAAGTCGAGGCAAACGCCCGCAGTCTGTTCTCATAAAATTTTGACATCTTGTTGAGAAAACCAGCCACAAACTGAGCAGAACTGTTGTCTTGTTGTGTCACATTTGATGTTGTTGCACTGGTACAACATCACACTATGTATTTTGCTGACCCGGCCATCAGGCACAGCCCACATCCCTCCTACCAGGTAAAGGTAGGAGGGATGTTTCCCAATCGAAACAAAAGCCTAACCCAGGGCTTTACTGTTCCAAACCATACCATCCTGTAACCAAAGTGAACCGTACCATGATGGAAACTCTGCATTATAGTTAAAAAAACGTAACAACATGTGCTGCCTGTGGGACAAAAGCAATTTTGATGCTGAGAGATGGTGAACAATCAGAGCCACTGCCTAAACATAGGTGATGTAGGTGATGTCATTGGCTTGATGCAGTTATTGCAAGCAAAGGATTGGCAACTAAATCAATCCATCGTCTACCACATGGAAAAGTTATTTCTTTCCCCCCCAAACAGTCCCAACTAAAAAAAGTCATGACAAACAGGCCAGCGGGTGAAAAGCAGCACCATGCAGTTACAATACAAAGCAAACCAACACAGCAAATGGTCTCAACAATATACTGTAGTTCCTCCCCGACTCATCCACAGCACATGATAAACTCCATCTGATTCACAAAGACTGGCCTGCTTTAATTAATGCATTCAATTTTAATATTCATGTCAGTGTCGGCTTCCTCCTTCAAAAATGTCAACTTTTCTTGACCAAAACATCTATCACAATGAAAAATGAACTTTTACACAGCCTTAATTTAACCTTTGTGAGGATGGTCGACAGGAACATTTATTGTCGAGTTTAGAACTAGGCGATAGGAGTGCCATTTTCTAATGAGATACTCTTCATATATCATTCATAACTTGTAGATGATTTCATTATCAGTGGTTCATAAACCATTTAATGCTTTGTAAGTAATATTATCAGAGTAACACGTTATAAAGTTGTGGCTGGGGGTTTATAATAAGTCATTTAAATGTTGGTATTAAATGAATAAATGCTCAATAAATTGACATTTTTTTTAGTTTTTTGGTCCAAAGCTGTTACAGTGGATTTTTATATAAGTATGGGCAAAATGGGTTTCTCTATGGCCAGTGCCAAAGTTTAGAATCAGTACAGCGGATATGGGGGGGAAGTTGACCAATATTATGTTTGGCTGCTTTATCTTTTTTCCGCCCCGTATGATTAAATGGAAAGAACCTCACTTATGGTCTGTCTTTCCGATCTGCATGGTCTGTCTTTCAGTATCTCTCTCGCTGGCTATCAGCTCTGGTTAAACAAAGATGCCTGGGTCTTTATTATGCATACAGAGCTTATTTGAATTTGCTTATTTAAATTTTTTTTTGTTTGTTTGTTTGTTTTTTTTATCGAGTACTTTTTCAATAAAGTAATTACAAATAAGACATTAGGGTAAAAAAAAAAAAAGAAAAGAAATTGGACAATTAATCAATAATAATCTGCCTTTTATTTTAAAATAGCAAATATCAGCCCTGTTAATTGATCTACCTCTACTGTCAACAGTTGGTTTTTGCAATGGCTAATCTATCCATAAAACATAATCACACTGTTTGTTGAGAATTAATTACAATTTATAAAACCTTTAAAAATGTGCCATATTCCCCAAGTGGTGCAGGACATATTAAGCCAAAACAATGACTTAGTCCAGGTTACCCTTTAAAATATATATTTAACAGAATTCGCCTAGGACGATTTTGTATCAGTCCCAACAGAAACAGCGTATTGGAGGAAAGTGGCCTCATCAGACTATACAGTGGATAAGCCATGACACAGACAAAGACATAGTGAGGTCAGTGAACTCCCTGTGGACAGTGTAGACACTGATAGTACAGTGATAGTGGAGATGGTGGTGTTTTTTTTTTTTGTTTTTGTTTTTCTTTGCGCTGCACAGTTCACATGGGGACCTGTCAGGGGGGAATAGCAGGTCACACTACTACAACTACTACAGTAGCACCTGCACATCACTACTCTGTGTCGGTGCCGTCTATGTATGTGTGTGTGCGTGCGCGTGTCCGCAGCCAATTACTTTGTGCACTGAATGTATGTATGTATGTATAGAAAGTAGATTCTGGATGTAAGCAGCAGTCGGAACCGACACACACACACACACACACACACACAGTATAGGGACACACTTACATCTCGGAGGACGGCGGCTGGCTACGGCAGAGGAGCGCGTGTCCGCACGCTTGTCCCATCGCGCATCCTGCCTCGCGCCTCCCCGGTTCACACCAAACAGCTGCAGTCAGTCAGTCAGTCAAGGAGACCAGGCGGGTGAGGGGAGGAGAGGAGGAGAAGGAGGGAGGGAGGGAGCTGAGAGGGGAGAGAGCCTGTGCGTCTGCCTGTGGTGGGGCTGGAAGGAGGTGAAGAGGGACAGGCAATGGATGCTGGATAGTTGTGTGTGTGTGTATCCTCCTCTCTCCGGTTCTCTCCTCTGCTGTGTGAGAGCGCGCGGGGATTGGTCGGGACCCGGTAACTGATACTGGAGCCGCGGTGAGCGAGGATATAAACGACTGAGCTGAGAGAGAGTGGGAGGGGTGGGGGGAACTGCGTGGTGTCAGCCGGGATTTTCTCGATCAGCGCCACATGGACCCATCAACAGTCACGCGTCAAATTACGCGTGCGCGCTAGGGGGGAAAAAAGAGAAGAAGGAAGAAAAAAAATATATAAATATATATATATATCCACGAGTGGTGTCTGTTCCTTCCGCGTGTAGGGATTAATCCGTGGAAATGACAATTAAACTTCCACGGTGAGTCTTCACGCTTCGGCTGTGAGATCTCCTCGCCTGTTCCACATGGATCATACACGCGCGGACTTGGTTTGTTACGTCTCCTCCCTTCACAAACAGAACAGATCTTATCTCTTCTTGCTGGCACGGTTCCACAATAAACCACATGTTGCACACGACTCCAGTGAGTCTATCACGGGACACACGGGTCTTAAGGTCCAACACAGATCTTCTCTGCCTTTTATGGCCTTTTACAGTGTGCACGCACGTAAGAAAGCAGGAGCAGGGACTAGTGAAACAGGAGCCTTTGAAATGTTAGTTAGGCCTTTAAATAGTCTCCTCAGATGTTCTCTGTTATCATAAAGACCCAATAAGCATTTATTTTTGACCATATATCTCCACTTCATACTTACACAAACTTGTGATATACAGTACATTTTCCACATGCAGCTACTGGAACCTTTAAAACCTCTAAGCTGCAGCTGTGATCCACCTGCTCCAGTGATTTCAGTTGTGCTGTGGGATTGGGCCTTAAGAGTGTGAGTGCAGCTGATTGACATCTTTGTCCCTCTCTGACCAGACTTGTTACATCTGTTCATCATCATCACCGCTAACGTTATTATTAGTTCATGGGTTTGGTCGCCTCAGGAAGTTTCTTGCACAGTTCCACCGAGCTCTTACCTGAGCAAATTAGCCATAACTGCAAACACCTGTGTGAATGAGCAGGGCCTCACTTGTTGTTGAGTGTAAGTCCATGCAGTAGCCACTGATTACTTTTTAGGAGTGAAACCATAAGCCCGATGTTGTCTTTGTACTTGTGTTTATGTTTGGATTATAGATTGCCCCTTCATATTTTCCTTTTCACCTCTTGACAGACTAATAACTCAGTGGCTGTGGTCTGCTGCTGCTTTTACTGTTCTATTGTTTTTCCAATCATGAAACCACAACTGAAAACGGGTTTTAAAATGGACGTTGACATTAAATAAAATTGTGAGGAAACTGCTTTGATTGATTGGCCTGCCACTGATTAAGAAAAATAAGCCCATTTCAAGTCAAACATACTAGTCATTGAAAGAAAAACACACTGGTGTATTGCAAGTGAAATTAATAATGACTCTACAAGAAATGGTGTCAGGGAGCTGTTAGTGAGCCAATATATAGAAACATGGGTCAAATCATCAATACTGTATTTAGGCTAGTACGTGCAATATTTATCATTATCATCAATATTAGTTTTAGGCTTCATTATATATTGAGAATGACATCTGTGGATGCATTTTTGGTGTTTATCTTATATCTGATAGTAGTATCAGGTCTTACATTTGAGGAACAGTGCCAATGGACGTCAAAAAACGTGTCCTGCTTTTCCTGTGTTTAGTCCCCAACAGAACCTGTGTTTTTTCCTAATTTGTGCCATGTGGATGATCTCCATGTCACTGTCTAAACAGATGGTGTCTGATTAAAACCAGACTATTTCAATATTACATAGGAAGAAGAGGTCTAAAAATGAAATCTGTTATACATGTGCTAACATACTCTAGCCCGTTGGTCTTATTTTTAGTCTGTTTCACTGTCCCTGTTCTCTGATGTTGATGTAGAATGCACTTAAACAATACAGTTAAAACTTGAAAACCAGCCACTTTGCTGCAGATGATGTCTTTCCTTGTTCAGTTGTCAGATATAAAAAAAAAACTGCCACCCAGAAGCATGTGGCACCTAATTTCATGAAACATTAATTTAGAAAATACAGAAGGACAATGGTATGTGACTGGGAGAGGCTTGGAGTTACAATAGAGTTATTGCAGGTCCCCCCAGCAGGAGCTGTCAGTTACAAGCAAGGACAAGACAGCAAGAGACAGAGAAGAATAGCGTGACAGGGACTTGAGTGGTGGCAGAAGAAGAATTATTCAGAAGTGAGGATGAAGGAAAGGGCTCTGTAGTGGAGAACTGCAACAGACTGATGGAAACTGTGAACCATATTGCCATGGTACATATGCCACTGCCTGGATGTGCATTAAATGTGGATGTGTGTGCACATGTCACATGTGGATCTATAGTGTGTATTATGTGTTAAATATATGTATGTGTGTGTGTGTTTGTCCATTAGGACAATTGCCTGAGGCCTGCGAATTCAGATAATTCAGTGTGTGCTCGAACATTCTGTCCACATTGGTCAAAGAATCACCAACAACCTCTACCATACCTCCTTGTCCAACAATTGTGGGACAGTAAAAAAAAATTTTATCTTATGTTTGAGCTGTTTGAATATTTGAATTTTTGAACTGAACCAGAAATAGATAAATGAATCTACTTTTCCTACTGGAAATTCTAGTGCGCAGAGAAAATCCCTGATAAGCAGACAAACATTTAACATTTTCACTACAGCCTTTTACAAAGGACAACAATACACAGACGTAGAAATGTTTAAGTGAATATTAAGTGCATTCTCAGACACACAGGCTCCATGATTTCACAGCTTGTTCAGCAGTGAAATCCAAGCTGGCATAAAATGTAACATCTGAAAAAAAAAAAAAAAAATCCTATGACTTTGCTCAGAGGCTGCAGATACAAAGACACACAGCGGTGCTAAATGCCAATGGCAGCATTCTAACATGCTCACACTGACAATATTATCATACTGATCAAGTGGCAACTCACATTGACTTCAGCAGACCATGAACTCATTAGATAAGTGTTTAATGACAACAAATCAAGTGAGAATAAGGCTTATGTTCTCATAAATTTACAAATATGTGTAATAAGTTTTGCAACTAGTCATCTCCCGATACTAGGTCATTCAAGATAAAACAGTTTTCTGGCACTACCAGATTGGCATCACTTTCTAGACACAGAGTATAAAATATGCCTATTTGTCTATGATACAGATTTGGCAGATGCAATGTTTAGCTTGTTCACCGTACCAGCAGTTTATGAATTCATATTAAATCATTTTTGTCTTATTAAGATTGAGAATAAGCTCAGCAGCTATCAGAGAAGTTAGTGTTCTACCAAAGATTCATGCCACTATCCTGGCTAAAAACGTTGTATTTTAGTGGCATTATTTGCAGATAGGCTTTCATTTTTAAAATCTTACCTTTTAAATAATTTATTGTTTTACTTCAGCAAGGTGGAGTGTCTTTTACCTACTGTTTGTCTTGCATCAACAACAGAAACCAGTGCAGTGAAACTTCAACAAGGCCAGCAAGCATTTAGTTCACCAGAACAAGTGTAGTGTCAGTGTCACATAAAACTGAAAAGGAATAAAAGCTTTCAACCACAGAGAGTGACAGTAAGAGGCAGCAGCTGTAATGTGACAGCCGTGTGTGACTGGTGCCGTGCAATAAAATGCAGTGAAGCCTATTTTTATGAGAGAGGAAATTCCTGTTGTTCCAGTTTGAACTCAAACACACTGAGCAGAGCTGCTGTTGTAAATAAATAAAAAAAAGACTGATGAGTAAAGCAGCCAGCTTAAGCTCTGTTCATTTCAAAACTCGTTTTAATAGATGATTGAAACTGAAGCAACCCATTAATGTGACCCTGAACAGCCTTCCACTCATTAAAAACTGATTTCTTTGTTTCATAACAAAGAATTCCCCCCAAGTCCAAATTGAATGTGTTGACAGTGCAAAGCAGTGAAATGGCCTACATTATGTTTTAGTCTAGCAATAGAAGGCCAGATAGGGTGTGAGATGTGCTTAAGTTTATGGCTTAGCGGGATCAATATCACTACCAGACTCTACCAGAATGTTTGTCTTGAGTGTCCCACGGCAAAGTGTGATAAAAGTCTGCAAACCAGATAAGGTCAAGAAAACATCAAGATAAAGCAAGTCCCTGGCATCAATATAAATGTCTCGTGACCACAAAACTGTCTCGTGATCACAAAAAAATCTTCTTGTTGGGATTCACCAAAGCTGTGCAATGAAAAAAGGAACCATGGCGTGCTTGAGTTGATTGAGTTCCCCAGTGAGTTGCTCCCATGTCAGCTCCTTGAGTTGATTACATCTGAACTTGATTAGAGCCTCTTTCCCCAACTCAGAGTGTTTACTGACATTGATAGGCAGGCTGATCTATCAATCGTTATTACTTCCTGGAATTTGAAAGTGCCGACTGAAAGGACCCTTAATTATTTATGATACTTTCTGTGTCCATGGCCTGATTGTAAAATAGCTCTCTGTTGCACCATAATAGAATTGTGATAATGTTATCTTCCTCTAATATGTGAATGTGTTTTGGGACATCACTGTGAGATATTGTGTCTGACATTTGGACTGACAATATCATTGTAAATAAGACATTTAAGTGAATGGACAGAAGTAAATAGAGCAATAAGTGCATCTTGAAAGTTGAGCCTGGATTTATCTTGTGCATGATCTATCTGCTCTGGAGCGGATTCACATCACACACAGCTGGGCTGCACTCTGCAAACTTGGTTAAGCAGGGGGTGTTTTATTCCATGTGGGTTTATTGCTTATTGCTCGCTCAGCTTTAACTGTTTAACTCTGTCCCCTTCCTTGCTCAACAAATACACACAGAACAAGTGCTTAAAATATCCTGTTTACATCTGGCCGTACAAATGGTGAGCAAAGTCGCGGTGCTACATTATAATTGTGTGCTGTTTGGAGTCGGTCAGCGTATACACAGTGTTTTTGTTTGACAGTTTGCATTCTGTCTCCAACAGTTTATACTATGACTCTCAACCATAAGGTGATTTTCCATTTTTGGCCACTTGAAACATTTGCCTGTGACTTATCCACACAGAGACATCATCAAATTTTTATTTTATTTTATTCTACTTTTTTTTTTGGTTTATCGTAACCTGATACATTTGAGTCTAGTTTAGCTCTGTTTTCCCAATTACTGTGGGAGATACATTTGTTTTAAGCAGCAACATGCTCCAATGTGTTCACCAAGCACCAAACTTCTTGTTTGCTTTTATGTTAGTCACCCGAAACACTACTTGTAGCAACTAGCAAGCCATATGGAAAACAATTAACTGAAAGATGAAAGGTATTAAAGAGGTAACTAGCAGGAACTGCAGAGTCCAATCTGCGTCATTCTGCCTCATTAGATATGAAACAAATATTGACTATGTAACTGTGTAAAGTATAGTTTATAGCAGAGTGCTGAGACTGACATCACACTTTTTCTCCATGTGTTGTTAGTCGAGGACAATCAGAAACGCTATAACCAGCTCTAATTTTGTGGCGCAGCGCAGTGCAGCCTGCGCAGTGGTAATTTCATCCAGCGCAACACCATGTGCAGCGAATTTGGCAATTTGGTAAACCGTGGCGCGCCAAGATGGGTGTGGCTGTGCAAAAGGGGGAGGCGTGGACAGATTCAGCTTGGCGCACTGACAATTAGAGCACTATGAGTTCATGAGTTCTGCTTGAACAGAATGGTAAACACAGGTGGCCCTTCTTTCCTGATCTTCTAAGTAACTAAATTCATATCATGTGTCTGTTGCCTGCCTTACAAGAGCAGGCATGAAAGTTCACTGGCATTAGCTGTCTCAATAGCATTTATTTTGGTCCGACGTTCACGCTCAACTGCAAAGACTCGTGGCATTAAAGTACTGCCTATTGTACCTTGGTCCCTTGGAGTGGGTCAAAATTTGGTGATGTCGTCCTTCCTCGTGCAATACAATAATTGATACGTCAGGGCAAGTATCAATTTTTTAATTAACAAATTACATTGTATACACAGTATGCACTTTGTTTTTTATATAAATAGAAAAATCCTCCAGTTTTAACTTTTCATAGACATTTGATTTGTGATGTGTCACTATATGATTGATTGATTTTCGCAGAATTGTTGTACCGTGGTCTTATTGTTATCATGGACCCTCATATTGTATCGTGAGGTACCCTGTAAGTCCCTCCTTGTGATTCATCACCGTGTGCTTCCATTTAGTAGTGGTGGGTGTTTATGTGACTATTAATGTTAAAATGTGATCGTAACCGCTTTAGCTGTGTAGCTTCAATTGTCTAAATCTAAAATATCTGAGCTATGCTGTAAAGATGACAAATAAAAAGTATTTTGGGAGAAATCATACAGGTTGTTTTTTTTTTAAGGCAGTGATGAAGTGAGTTGATGCTTTTGTGTTTTTAGATTTTGGAAAATGAATTGACTGCTATGAAAAAACAATGAGTTCCTCTGGTACTCACAGTATGTTCAGACATTTCTCACAAATATCGCTCTTCTTAATCCATCTTTTTTTATCTGTCTATGCTCCCTTCCCTCTTCCCCCTGCCCTTTATCTTGCTGTGCTTGCCTTAGCTCTGTCCTGAATCCCACAATCCATCTCATTCTTACTTTATCCCCTTCCTCTCTTTTCTTTTTCCCACATCCTTTTATCCTGCTAGTCCCACAACAGGTAAGCCTCTTCTCATTGCTTTCAAATCTGAGCATTACCTAAAACCCCATATAGGATCTACAAACTTCACTTGATGTTTTTTCTATCTGAGCAAATTATTGCCCAGAATAGAATATTCACAAAACCAATTAAAACCTTTCTCTAAGTGTTTATACTTCATTTTTGGATTAATCCTGTTAAGGGTCAGCTAGCTCAGGACTAAAAGCACATTTAAGCACATAAGTTCTCTTTTGAAATATGTGTGTGTGTTTGGGTGTACTATATATAAGCCTATATTTATTTATGTAATGACTGCACACACATTTACTGTGCATATTTATATGAATACAGTATTCCTGCATATTTCCCTGTGATCTTTAACTGTGGTGGCATTACTCTGTGCCCTCTAACCAGGCTGGAGAATGTCAAATTAATTGCATTAATCGAGAGCAATACAAGAAAAAAAAAAATACTGAGCACCGGATTATACCACTCATTTCTGTGAACTACTTTCTGACTGCATATTTTAAAAGAATGTTGCTTTTGATGCATAAGTTATGTTGGTACCAAAATGAAAATGACTTTAAAGGTCTGCTAAATGATGATGTTTTTTTTCCAGTGTCACATAGTCATTTCAAATAACTCCCACAGCAAGCAATATCTAAGAGACAGTGAGGTTCAGGACCATTACTCACTCTGGATTCAGAGATCCTAAAGTGTAAAGTGTTGACTGGTTTGTGTTGCAGCTGGAGGCCTTAGGTAGTGTGTAGCTGCACAGTGTCATACATTACTTCATTGGTGGTGGGGTGGGAAAATTGCCAATTTTATTCAACAGAATAGTGTTAGCACAAAGTCAGCTGATCATCATGCTCTGAGCATGTGGCTGCCATTTCCCGTTGTTTGGTGTTTTTCATGGATTATCCTTTAGGTCTCTCTGTGTGATGAGATCAGCTTGAATGCATTTTTTGTGTGTGTCCCAGTCAGCAGCACAGAACCACATGTTGCACTAGGCTTAAAATTATCTGCAAAATCCTAACAGGCTATAAACTCCCAGTCAAGCTTTTGGGTTTATTTAATTGTGCTTCTCCATCATTCTCAATAGACTAACAGTTTTAGTGGACAGAGCCCCTGAGAGCTGGTTGACTGCCTCAGATGGCTTTTACAAATGCCTAGAAGACAGGCAAAAAAAAATTACAGTGTGACACATTACTCTGTATAAACAGGTTCCAAAAAACCAACCAGGGATTTCTCATGTCCTTGTCAGTGATGTGTAACAATGTTTGTGTGTGACAGAGAGAAAGGCGGTGAGGAGTCTCACTGTTCCATAAGCTATGAAATATGGTCACCCTGGCTTGTCATAATATCCCCTATGACTATTCAATTCAATTCAATTTTATTTGTATAGTGCCAAATCACAACATACATTATCCCGAGACACTGTACATAATAAGGCCAACACCTTTACAATATTACAGAGAGAACAGAAACGCAACAGTTCACACAATACACAAGCACTAGGCATCAGCGGAGAGGAAAAAACTCCCTTTTAACAGGAAGAAATCTCTGACAGAACCAGAATCAAAGATGTGCGGTCATCTGCTGGTTGGGGTGAGAGGAAAATGGGGGACAGAGGAGAAGAGGAGGAGAGAAAGAAAAAAGAGGGAGGTGAGGGAAAGACAGAAGCCTCCAATTATCTCCACTCTGTGTGACCAACCAGTGGACTATTAGAGCAACTACTAGAAAACTAGTAACAGCATCCTATCCAACAAACATAGCTTAAAATGAAGTCAGAGGATAGTCAAAATATGAACACAATAAAGTCAATATCGGCAGAGACATTCAGAGATGAAGAGGTCGCTTTGAACCAAAACAGCAAGTTAACAACCTGCAGATGAAAATGAACAATGAACTCTTTTTATAGCGATCCTGCCTATTACAGCTTTAAACCAAATGAGTCATAAGGTAGGATTGTAACTTCTCTTTATGATTTTTTATGATCCAAATGTGTGCATAGAGCTGTGCATTGTTGCTATGTTAAAAAAAACCTTTTATTTATAATGCCGTTGTCAATATTTTACATTGTAGAAGTCTACATTATAAGCTTATGAAGTAATTAGAGTATTTATTACTTCATATTTCACACATTTTATTTACTGGTTATGATAGTATTATGAACACATATGACTTTATGATCTCCAGGACTCTCACAAGTTTGATTCAGCAATTAAAATACCCCTAAGCTTATTTTATATATAGCCTCACATTTAAAACAGGTGCATTTTGGAGTTGCATTTTCCCTAGTGAATATTCATTCATTAATTCAATAGCTACAACTTACACTGTTAGAGTCATGGTTGGGTAGCTGAGACAATCACTGCTGACATTGCATGAAAGGCTGGGTAAACGTATCACAGGGCCAAATATTTTTTTAATGAAAGGAATCACATACATTTTTTAAAACAGCACCATTAATACTGAAAAAGGAGAGTACAAAACATTTTGACCTGAAGTAAAAGCAGTGTTTCCAGCTAAAATCCGTCATGTCAGTCATCATCCGTAGCTGTGCCTGAGGGGGTCTCTGTTCCACAGTTACCTCGGCTGCTGTCTTTCTGGCTAGCCACTCCTTTGGTGAATTTTTGCCAGCTGAGCTTGGAAGATCTCATCCATCACCACCTCCTGTAGCTCTTTGGCTGCCACCAGTGACAAGCACCAACCACCAACCACCTTCTGGCCACAGAGTGCTGCAGCTGCTGCAGTGATAGAGCTTTTGAACTGGGTCCATACTAACTCCATGACTTTATGTCTGCAGGGAAATGAAAGATGAAATCTTTCTGGACAGAACCCTCTTGGTGCTTCCAGAAAATCGCACTACATTTGGGCCTGGTTTGCCTCTCCGGCTCCATCTCCACTGACTGTCCAGCCTCTCTATTTCACCTGCAGGTCCAGAGTAGTCAGCATGACACACTGGTGAAACAAAAACTGAGCTCTGGCTCCGCCTGTTGTGATACAATGAACATTAGAATCATGTTGTTTTTCTTCAATCCAGTGTCATAGCACTGAAAGTCATTTCTGCTTTTGGTGTAATCTGTTACAACTCAAGGGCCTTAAAAGGTCCATAAGTAAGGCCCTTGCCTAAAGTACGTGTAACGGGCTTACTCTAACAATTTTTATTTCAAAGTAATTATACCCTTGTACAAACACACTGGACCTGGAGAAAGTTACTCCTTTGGAAAACAGCAGTCATCCATTGACTTCCTGTTGATATCATAGTCTACATGTGCGTGAAGCAGAAGAGTCTAAAAACCATGGTAACATGGTGATAGACAGAAAATCTGCAGGCCAGGTTGATCAAGCTGTGGTAACAGCAAGCTTGCCGCTTTCACATTTCCTCCTCATATCACAACAGAATAAGAGAAATCTGGAAGGAAATAGCTGGTGTTCTTTCAACTGCCTGGGCTGATTTTTCAGGTTCAGTATTCAGGTTACAGCTTGATGATTGGACTGTACATGATGATGATTTATTTGTGTAGTTAGAATTGAACAAGATGCATAAACTTACACATTGTTTGCCCATTTGTAACTGTTAATCTGTCACGCGGCTCATCTTTATCAAAACTAAGAATGATCCAGCTCCAAGAATCAACTTCTGTTGAAAGCTTAAATCTACTGCTTAAATCTACTGCTAAATCCAATTTTATTTGCATTTATGTAAACAGCTGAAAATCTAATGACTGAAAATCTAATGACTACAGAAATCTATTCCCATGAGTATCATTTGTGTCAAGTAATAAAAATAGGGATTATGCCTTATGCAAAGAAGCATGTGTACACGCACAGACCACGCAGATGGTGGTATTTGTTCAAAAATGCTCATTTGTTACTTTGAGTGTATACAGTGTATAAAACGTGTATAAAACTACAACAAATGTGCACTCACACACACAACACACTCAGACACACCTTACTACTTTCTCAGATTTTTCAGTTTCTTAAATGCAGCTATGTTGTGATTTCTTTGCTTCATAAGTATCGGATAGGACAAAAAGACAATTTCTGTAATTTATTTTTTTCTTTATGCCAGTGTTCTTTTATAAAGGTTATTCATTTTGTCAAAATCCTTCACCGGTTCCATTTTTTTTTCTTTTAATTCTATTTGGTATTGGGAGTATTGTTTTAGTTTGCATTATTGTGCCTCTACCTTCGTATTTGTTTTATTTTGGAATCATGGGCTATTATTGTGAAGGATTGATTAAGTTAGATTTGATTGATTGAACCATAAAACATAATTGTATATAATATATAATTGTAATATTGTTCGGAAATGTTACTGTGGTGTTTTGTGTCATTTAATTGAAAAATTTCTTTTTATACACATTTGTGAGAGAGCAAGTTAGCATGTGTGTGCGGGTCGACATTTTCATTTTATAACATGTGCTGCAGCTTACGTTCTCCTTTTTTTCCATGTTAGGCGTGTTGTTGTTGTGACGAAAACCAGCACTTTAGAGCAGTTTGCCCTTTTTGATCATACCACAAGAGTAAGCCTGAGTTGCCAAGGCATCCTTGTGTCAGTACTTCATTGAACACCAGAACACAACGCTATGTAGTTGGGACTTGCAGATTGTCCCGGCTACACACTTAACAAAGAAATAATTAAAAGTGAATCATTTTTGGTTTTTGGACTAAACAAGACATTTCAGAACATCATCATTTCCAGTGATCAACATTTCTAACATTTTACAGACCAAACTATCACTCGAGAAAATTATCTACAGTAATGGATTATGAACATAATCGTCACACACTGTTTAGCCCTTTCCCCACACAGCTTATGTAACTCAGAGTGCATAACCCAGGACACACACACACACAAAAAACCCTGTGGCTACATCATCTGCACAGTCTCTGTTTTCTCTCCCAATCCCTGAACAGCACCCATGCTGCTCTCAGCTCAGAGGGCTGATCCTAACTGCAAACATATAATGCATGAAGGCCTCCCTTGTCTGTGCAGTGCCATCTTCATGCCTTGTATCACAGCATGAGGCTTAGACATCATTACCATATTATCATTGGTTATAATATCCTGAGACAGACAGGTGTGCATGAACACACACATTAAGAAAACTAACTCCAGATAAGGCTATGGCTCTGTTTGCAGTCTGTTCATTTTTGAAACGTACATTTAAAAACATAAAATGTCATAAACAGATGCATTCAGTTTTTGTGTTGTACATATTTTTGTGTTTTTTATTTGCTCTTCAGATTTCATCCATGATTAATAAAGATTTTGGCGGAGTTATTCCTAACACATTCTAAACACCTACAAGGCAAAAGTTTATTTGTGACTTTGGACTTAGACTTGATAAGCTGTGAACTTTGAAATGTGCCACCACACTTCAAGCATGTACAAATGGCAGTGGTATTGTTTTTTATCATTAACCTGAACCTGAGATGTAGCCTATACCATCACAGATATATCAGAGTGTTACATATGTATGCAGACCAGAAATGACTTAAAATTAAAAAATAAAAATATGTTTGAACCTTTGAAATGTCACTCCATTATCGAAAATAAATATTAAACACTACAACAAAAATCATTGTTGTTTTAGGACAAAGGCTTTCATTGTTTTTGAAACCTAACAGTTGTGTAAATGTCATACCTAGTATAATTTGCCAAAATAAGTACAATTACCTTACTGTGAATTGTATTTGCTTACACGTTTTGTCTTTTACATTGTCCCAAAAATCCACCTCAACATGGCAACTGTGGGTCTTTAAATGAAGCTCTCGGGGTCTGACCACAGTTTGTCCTCACAACATGAGTTCTAATGACAATAGAACAGACCAAAGAAGAGATTACAGTAAGATGTCAATAAAAAAAAAAGTCAACACAACCTTAAATGAATTGTTTCCATGCCACAGTGTTTGCCGGCATACAGATGACGGCACTGCTACACTACAGCATACAGACGGCGTCACTGTATTCCATTATAATCATGTGACATCATCATCTGCCCTTCAGCACATCAAGACAATCAGGTTTAATTAAACTGTGCTGTGATAAAGGGACACATTCCTCAGCTTGTTGGCTTGTGCACATCCTGTCCTGCCCTCTCACACACACACAGACCAATGGTTCACTTGCCCACAGCGTCGTCTGACTAACCTACTAATAGCATTTGTCTCCCAGGCCGTCTCCTCCTCCTTTCTTCCATCCTTCCCCTCTTCCACTGATTTCAGCAGAGTGGGTTTTCTGATTGTCAGTGCATGTAGCATCAATGATACATGCACTGTTTCGATATATGTACAGCTCTGTAAAGCCCTCTATAGCAGTCATGTTTTTTCCCCTTTCACCTCCTCATCTGTCATTTTTACAGCCTCTCTCATCTCCCCACATTTATTGCCTCCTTGCGTCCCCGTCTTCAGTACCTCCTCTCAAAGTCTTCCTCTAGCTTGTCCATCTCTCACTCATTTCCCCATACCTTTTGTTTTCTTTGATGCTAATCTTGCTCATCTGCTTCCAGTACCATCTCTTATCCTCTTCATACCTCTACGCATTTCTATTCCCTCGCTCTTCCTGCAATTTCTTCTCTTCCTCCTTCCAGCCAAGTCCTCAACACCACCTCCTCCTGAGTCCCTGCATGGTGATTGTATCTGCCAGATAAGCTCGGTGTCAGACACAAAAATGTCCTCCAATTACTCTGTGTCTTTTGATAGTGAGAAATCTGCACACTGAAAGGAAGGTGGGAAGTGGAGGGAAAAAAGTGGAGATCACAATTGGGAACTGGAGCGAAGGACAGAGGCAGGAGGGACCGTAAAGTGCATTTAAAAACAGACATTACCTGCAGCCAGGCAGACATTGGACAATAACAACTGTCAGTCACACACTAGAACCTGAGACCATTAACTCTTCCGGAAAATGTTTACTGATCACTAATCGATGAAGAAGTATTCTCAATTTCACCCATTAAAACTGAGTTCTCTTTGGAAACTCCCATCTTCATTTTTCAAACCAGAAGACTATGTCCATTTTTATACACAGTATAAGAGGATGAGTCAGTGCAAAGAAACATAAGAATGGCGCTCATAAAGTGCTGTACCATTTGCCATCCCAATGCAGCCTATGGCTAATATGAAAGTGGAAATTAATCAATATGTCAAGAACTGTTTCACACATAACTCCCTCATAAATCTACACTGTGACATTTTTATACATGATAAATTTAATAATAAAATGTTTCCATTAGTTTTGTTTCCACTGGGCACAGCCAGGTAAATTCCCACCTGTATTCATTATGAGAACTGAGCCAAGCCAAGCTAACCAGCTGCCGGCAGTCGCTTCAAAATTACTGCATGGACGATGAAACTGATCAATGACTCTCAGCAAGAATCATTTCTCAGAACAGTTTCAAATTGCAACAGTCAAAATACAAGTACTACACACTCACTCACACTGTCAGCAAAAGATGGTGAAGAGAGCAAACAGGAGGAAAGGATGGAGATGAGCAGGGACACAAACCACGCTAAAGGGATGTTTGGTTTCTGTTTGTCCCTCTCCCCTTTAGCCTGGCTGGGGCAGGACAAGAGTCGTTGTCTGATTGATTGTGCAGAAAAGGAGAAGAGGAGAGTGGTTGCCATGGGGACAAGAAGAAGGGCCCTTTTCCATCTTTTTCTTTTTTTTTTTGCTTGAGGACCAGTAATTGGTGATAAACCAGAAGGGATGGGCCAGAGGGCAGTAATCAGACGCAGTGAAGCACAACAGCTTTCAAAGTACTAAAGAAGTGCTGCAGGACTCAAGAAGTGTGTGTGTACCTGGAATTTCTTATGCTGTGGGGAACTAAATCTGTTTACACGGTCACATTATGGAGACTCGTCTTCCTTATGGGGACAAAAATTAAGTCCCTATAATGTAAATGACGACATTTTAAGTTGAAGATGTGTCAAAGTTAGGCTGAGATAAGGGTTGGCTTCGGGTTAGGGTCAGGGTCAGGGTCAGGGTTAGGGTTAGGGCACTAGTAATTATGGTTAAGGTCAGAGCAAGTCTCCAGGAAATGAATGTAAGTCAATGCAATGTCCTCTGAAGTCATGGGAACCAGAGTGTGCATGTGTGTGAATAGTGTGTAAGACATCTAAATCTATGACACTACACAACAAAGACACTGGTTAATTCTGTCATGTTCTGTTAATTTACTCTTGCACATTTGGCACTACTGGTTTATTCTTACATTGTTTGGTTTTAGTTTCTTTTTTATCTGTTCTGGTTACATTTTAATACTCTAATATGACTGTATACTGTATGTTTTTAGGGCATTTGAAGACTAATGCCTGCACACTAGGGCCAGATTTGGTCCCAATCTGGCCCTTCCGAAAGTCATGGGTGCCTTCCAATTTGAGGCTGGACGCAATTTTAGGTCTTCCCAATTTCATAAGTATTAAACATGTTTGATATTTATGACTGAACAGTGCTTGGGGTGTGAGCAGAACCTCTCACTAACCAATGAGAGTGAGTTGACTGGGATATTGTGTACTTTTGTTTACAACTGTTATTTGAACAAGCTAAGTTGATTCCATCTTCTTAGCCATGATTTTATTTGCATTTTTCAGCACAAAACATCACACAAAAGAACTATTAACTGATGACGCTGACAGTCCGCCTCCTTGTCTGTTTATATTCTAAATCACATTAGATCATGCGAGTTTCTGTGAGATCCTAAAACCATGGAATCTCCACCCTGAAATCGTTTGATTGAACACCAAGTTTGCGCTCCTGCGTCTTGACTGTGCTTTCTCACTATAAGAACATCCTTTAAAAAAAATGATTTTAAAAGATCATTGTGTCTGTGGTCTCCCATGTTTGTTTTTTTTTTAAATAAAGTCATATATGAAAATCCTCTCGTGTGGGGGCCAGACTTTATGGAGATAAAAAGCCAAACACATTGTAAATGAAGCTGACAAAAAAGGTGTGTTTTAGGGTTACAATAACATTAGTATAGCAAGTGCATGTGAGTGCATATATAAAAGGCAGAGAAGGAGCAGGAGAGTGGTTTGAGTGTGTAGAGTATGCATGTGTATGTGTCCATGTTTCATTTCCATAGAGTCAGCTGGAGGTGGCTGAAGAAAAGATGTTAATGATATGTATCAAAGGAGACTGGTCTGATGAAGTGTATCCAGCAGAGAGATACTCCACATGGCAGACAATCAAACCCTCCTGCACCACACAAGTTTGTGCCAACTCTTGTTTTCATTTGCAGCTGCAGTCTGGAGGGGGTCTTCAGGGAGAGAGTGGCATGAGGAGAACAATTTCAATTCACTTGGTTTTGGTTTAAATTTATGCCGTAAACTCGAGCTGTGTGTTTTTATTCCCAAGTTGAGTCTCATCGCCGTCAGAGTTAATACTTCATATTTCACCATAAAGGTCACAGATCAGATTAGTGTGTGTGTGTGTGTGTGTGTGTACCTTGTGCAGTGTTTCAGTGTTGCTGCTCACAACACATTCATACATCGTGCCGCTCACCATGTTATTGTGCATCGTTTGTTCAGATCTGTGAAAAGGTTTCTGTTTATGATTCACCACAACATAGCTAGTAGCTGTTCTGGACCTTTTAGTTACGCCATATTATTATTACTTTTAGTTACTCAGTTGGGGTCAAGCTCAGGCCCTTATGGTTTTTGTAGAGTTTCCTGTCTCTCTCAGTCGTATCTACTTAGAGATATTTAAAGTATAAAGTTGTAATAAAACTGAAATGATACAAAGCACGCTCACCTATATAGGCAGCAGGTTCATATACATCAGTCTGTTAATGCAAGACTGTACGGCAAGATACAGTCTCTTGAGATAAACTTGCTTTTTGTTAAGGCACTCTGCAGTGTTTACTTCTACTTGTGATGTGCTCTAAGAGAGAGACATATATGTGAGGAAAAGGAGGATGATGAGAGAGCAAATTATCATACTGGGAATAAATCTGCCCCCTGTGAAAAGTCTGTGACTTTGCTCAGCCTATTTACACCACTGTATTTTAACATTTAATGGTGGTACTTCCTCTGTGCTTCTCAGTAATGTTATAAAGCTTGCATCACCTGGCTACTTTCTCGTGTTGTGCATGGGTTAACTTTACACATAACAGCAAAACTGTAGTAATGCAAGATCCCACGGCTTAAGAAAATCCTGGCAGTATAGCAGTTTGGTGGGTAAACACAGGTGGGTATCAGAGAAGAGGGGTGGTGCAAGATCTCCCAGCCATATGTCATGTACAGCCACTAACTCTTTTGGCAATTATGGTGCATTCCATTTACACTGTAGGTCGGAAGTCGTAACTGGGTGCGACATCATCTCCGAGTTAACTGTGTTCCAGTTGAGTAGTCGAGGGGGGAAAAAAGGATGCAAACATCTTGGACTAGACATTGTAGTCGCAATATACTAACATCACTTTACACTGTAATTTGCACATGAAAACAGAGTAGCAACCTGACTACAGACAGACACTCAACAGTACTATGGGTATGACTGACTTAAGGTTAAATTAATAAGACCGAAATGCAATTAAAAGTAAGGGGTTTTAACTCATGACACCAGTGGCAGCATCTTGGAATCCTACGTCAGGGCATGTGAGGTTGCTCCAGCTCTTTGAGAATCTAACTTGAGGGCCGTTCCCTCAACTTGGAAAAATTCCTTGCAGATTTTATGTGAGATTGAGCTACAAGGATTTTTCCTCAAAATAAATTTCATAGACTTTCTTAGTACATGACAGAGTACCTTTGACTTCTCTCGCCTCATTATCTTGATCCAAATGACAAGTTAAACCGAAATCCAGTACATGACTAGGAACAAAAAGCTCAGCAGAAAGTTGATGCTCTTTTCCAACTCACCTCCTCACGTCTCTTCACGGCTCCTCACTCATGCTGACAGCTGCTTTATTTATCACTATGTGCTTCTGAACTTCAGCACTGACTCTGAAAAAAAAAAAAAAAAAAAGGTGCTACTTTACTGTGAATCTCCTGATGCAGCTCAACAACACGAGCACAGTCTACTGAGGTACAGTATTAAATAAAATACTCTCACTGTGATCTTAATATAGCTGAAATACAGCCAGGGCCGACACTTTTGATGCGATCAGATCAGTGTTGTTTGGCTGGTTTTTTGACAACAGAGGGTGCAAGGTCAAAATTATTTTTGTCTTGGATCAAAAAGGTGACAGCAGCTTGTTATCAGAATGCCAATTTTCACAATTTGCAAAAGTTGCGCAAAGTTTTGTCAGTGGTAGTTTGGTGTGGTAGTGGGTTATGGCAGGTAGAGGAGCAATTATCCAGTTTTTGACTGACTCTGCATGTGTATGTAGTAGTAGAATAATAAAATCTGAGGGCCAAAGCTAGAATACAGCTTATTATTGACGTGAGCAGTGTTGGCAATCCAATCATCTCTGCTGTGAAGCAGGTCAGTATATTGTTTGCTTTTAAAGATGTTTGGATCAAATCAAACTCATTATGCAACCCCAGTACATTATTGAGGACAGACTCAGAGCAGTTACCATGACAGTAGCTGTGCAAAATAATTAAATTACATGAAAAATAGTATTGTGTAAATGTGACACTGTAACACCTGTAATAAAGAGGCAGTTTTTGTGCATGTACAGTTACTGCAAATGAATCAGTTTGTTTGTCAGGTTAAGATTATCAGCCGAAAGATTAACCCCAATTCAAATCATGCTTCACAGGATCTGAAAAATATTTCCTCTTTGATTAAATATAACAGGGGTGTTATTGGCACTAGTTCCAAGTTACTCAGATTCCCCAAGAAACAATGACCAAAGTATAACATATACATGTATATATATATATATTTTCTAAGAATAGATACATCTATTCTGTTCTGAGATGGTTTTCTGTTGTTTCTAGAACCAGTCTGGCCAATCTCATCTGAACTGCAGCTGTCTGGATATTTTCTCTTTTTTCTGTCCATTCTTTGTAATCCCTCAAGATGGTTGACATGTTCTTATGTTACCTTTTCCTCTCCATTCTGATGCTCAGTTTGAACTTCAGCATGTCTACAAGCCTAAATGCACTGAGCTGCTGCCATGTGATTGGCTGATTAGATACTTGCGTTAACAAGCAGTCGAACAGGCGCACCTAATAAAGTAGCTGGTAAGCGTTTGTCAGTGCAAATGGGTTTGTAGTTGATATATAATGTGTTTTCGCACATTATAATTTATTATTATAATTCTGATCTACAACGAAGAGTGACACGGGAGGCTGTGTACCAGGGTTTGTTGTGATTTTCCAGTATATTGCCGAGCAGAAGCTAAACCTCACAACAAACAAAGCAGTTTCCCTGTCCGTGTCTGTTGATGCAGTGAAATCTCATTTAAGTGTCACTCACTCATGCTGTTTCCATTGTTGTGCGCTCGCACAGGTGGATGTCCTGGTTTCTGACATATGCTGGTGTCTGCTGCTGTTGTCCTATTGGTTTTAACCTGGGGAATTGTGACACACTGTGCTCAGTGAATTTACATTTCCATTTTCCAGAGATGACAGGTGGGCTGGCAGGTGTTGGCAGCTGGCACAGTCTGCCACCCTAAAGCTACTTTACACAGATATGACTTTATCTTTGTCTTCCATTCATGGCCCTTCACTCGCCTCCATCCCTCTGAGATTCGCAACTGCTGTTGTGGCCTATATAGAAAAGGTCATTTTAGTGTGCGCGTGTGTGTGTATATGTTAAAGCATCCTCCTGGTGCGTGTGTGAAATCTAGTGGTCTCCTGTGTGGTCCTTACGGGGCTTTCCGGTGTGTGACTCGGGGCACAGAGTGACCCTGATGTGTCAGCTCTGCTTATAAGAATGAACAGAGAGCTGGTGGATCACCACAGCTCATACACACACACACACACACACACACAGGAAACCTCAGGGCTCTCCCCATGATCACTGTACCCTATCCACACATACACACTCCTGACATTTTTCCCTTAAAGCACATCTCTAGACTTTCTTTTCTTGGCTTTGGTGTAGTATGACATCACCCTGAAACCTTATGAAAATGTCCGTCATCATAAATTTGCATTTACAGTATGTACTACATGCTGTGCATGTGTTTGTTGCCCGGCTTTTCCTGTTACAGTTGTAGGTCATTAGCTTTTGACTGTGTGCTACAGGCCTTTACTGTAAGTGTTTGTATATGTACTATATAAGTATATAATTTTGTAAAGAGCAAAAAAAAAAAAGAAAAAAAGAAGTGAATTTACTTCAGAGAATTTTTTTGAGTAAAAGGAAATGTGAACTGAAGGTATATTTATGTACAGTATGTTCAAGACATAAGACAAAAAACCAGCTCACTTAGTTTGTTTGATGTAAAATCAGGAAAATGCAGAGCAGCAGCAGAAGAAAAGAAAGAATAAAAACCACATACAGTATATATTTACCATTATCCCTGTAGGACTTATTTTATTGTCTTAAATCACTGAAACTTATTTAATCCACTAAAGATGTTTCAAATCCTAAAAGTAAACACATCTCTCAAAAAAGTAAGTTGTCAATTAAGACAGAAAAGTTCAATAGATATTACTCGATTAGATTACTTTTTACTGTTCAGGGGGTACATGCAATAAAACCTCCAAAGAAGGAAAATCATCCCATCATCAACTGTTACCAGAAAATATATAAACAAAGAAAAAATAACACATTTATCCTGACAAATTTCATTTATCTAGAAGAAGTGATAACAAC
Organism: Brachirus orientalis; assembly: GCA_016785285.1. Classification (NCBI taxonomy): domain Eukaryota; kingdom Metazoa; phylum Chordata; class Actinopteri; order Pleuronectiformes; family Soleidae; genus Brachirus; species Brachirus orientalis. The sequence continues at coordinate 1,467,422 of JAFBJR010000179.1, forward strand.
TGGCACTTGCCACTGGGAATACTACAGATGCTGCATGATGGGAGCCAACATTCATCCAACTGCTGCTGTTCTGGTGACTTACTCATAAATTAATAAAACCACAGGAAAAAAAAAAAACTTTGCCAGAGGCTTGTGGGTGACAAACAAGCCCAGTGGAAAAGAATGGAGGTTTGATTATTTTACTAAATATTATGACTGCAACACTTACATCATGTGTTCAAAATGAAAACTGATGGGAGCAGCATGCTGCTGAATGAATGTTTCTCTGCAGCAGGACTTTCAGACAGGTAGAGAGATACTTTCTTTATTACAAAAACAGCACAGTGATGGAGCTACTGGATAGGCAGCCACACGGGTCTGTTCTTAAAGGCTCTTGTAGGTCAAGAGATTGCGGATTAAAAGGGGGGTGAATCCAGTGATATGTTAAATGTTGCATTTCAATCAATTTGTAGAGATTATCAAAATGTTCCTAACGTTCCTGCTGAGCTGCACACCTACACATACAAACATAAATACACTACTGTGTGTGTGTGTGTGTGTGTGTGTGTGTGTATTATATTATATATATATATACACACACACACACAAACAGGCACTGTTGTTAAAGGTGTTAAAAATTAATGAGCTGAACATTAAGATGCTTCACTGATGCTTCAAGCAAATACATTCTACAGTGCAGCACACAGCTACTTCTGCTGTCCAAATAAATAAGAAAATAAATCTTTACAACAAGGGAACCTACAGGTGGCATACAGAGGATGGATGTTTTGATAAGGCAGCTGCTGAAAGGTTAATACTTCTAACAAAAACAACAAATGTATATACAGTATACACACAAATACACACAGGTTTGGACCCATGAACTAAGACTAGTAGAAGACCGTCATGCATTTATGTTCATCTTTTCTTTTTTGTTCTTGCAGACGTTTCAGTGGAACCTCCACGTCCTGATTTGGGGGGTTCAAAAACAAATCATTAAAATATACTGCTGAAATGTTACTTCATACTGACTCAAACTCATGTTTAGTAATAATCCATAATCTAACCATTAAAAAATACTTCTCATTAAGGATATAACTGCCTATCTGCTGTATGTTGACTCTGAGCAGAGCTTTAGAAAAGGACCAACACACAGGAGGCAACGCTGACGACTATGACGACAGGAAGAAAAGATAGCAAAAGCACTGGGCCAGACAACAATACTGATCAGGTCTCACTTTGAATAAGTAAATATGGTTTGAAATGTGACCTGCATACAGTAAGGTGCACTGAATTTATTTGAATACAGAATAAAGGGACAACAAAAACACATCTCATATCTCATGTTGCAACATGTTGTGGCATCACTGGTGTCTATTGTTTAAATCTTAAAGACAAACCAAAAAAACTTAAAAAAAAACTTTGACTGGAATAACATATACTCCAGTCAAAATGAATTCTCATTATCAGATATTACCTTTACTTACAATAGCCACTGCTCACTTTTTGAACTGCAGGATTATACAACAATTTGTCAAACAGTAGTACAGAGAAAGATAAAAAAAAAAATCACATTATTACATCTATTTTCCATTAAACAAATAACATTTTCTAAGCACTCGATGCTTGTGCCTAAAATAATCTAAGGGTTCTTACTCAGCATGTCTTTTATGCCTCTGTCCCATTATCCATAATTATAATAAAATATGTCAGTGATTACAGTATATGCCACACTGACTGGCTCCACACTGAGCTGGAACTGAGAGAAAAAAAATGCTCAGTTTAATTTTTGTTCATCTCGTCATCTTAATGCCACAGCTCCGACTCTCTACTGTACATCATGTAAAATACTTTTGTGTAGGGAAAGCAGTGTAGGTTATATTTTACACTGATACTGTAGTAGATACAGGTTTTGGTCCATTTTAATATTATACTGAGCAGATCAAGCAGCAGTCCATAATCCTGGTGCAATATGAGAGTCCGTTACTCTGTCTGTGCAGTCACCCAATGATCATATAACTGGCATGTTAAAAGATCATTTGATGAGTCCAACCGTCTGAAAAAAAAATACAGAATATATATATATATATATATATATATATATATATATATATATATATATACATACATACATACATAAATACACACACACACACACACTGTAACTGTATATAATCAAATTCACACTGAAACTACTACGTAGTTTCAATCCTTTAACCCTGAAATTGGTTTCATAGCCAAGTCCCCTGAGAAATCAGGCTTAAATTTTTCATCCAGACTATAAATGTCTCAGAGCCATGGCAACCAGACATGAGGTTGCTGACATGACGTCGACTGCATAAGCAGTGGTCAAGAGAGCAGATAAATGTCAAATACACAGCCTGGCAAATGCAACATATTAGTTTAAGATGTGACCATGATTCATTTAAACTTTGTGAAAGTTCAACTTCAGTGGTCATTTAAATCTTAGTTGTTTTTATAACTATTTGATCTCTTTTTCATTTTTTATCTTTAAATCAAAGGAAATAAAACACAATAGATGAGATACTGTCTATCACCAACAAGAAGTAGTGGAGTTTTTGCTTGATAAATAACTTTAATGGTCAGCTAGTTATTAAAAAATAATGATTGATTTTCCGCTGAAGTAATTCAATCAATGTATTACCAGTATATAATATTCAAAGAGTCACTGCAGTCTGATCTGTCAACTGAAGTCATAAGCTACAATAAGATTTATATCCTTGTCAGCTGACACACTCCGGATTAATGAGGAAATACTTTGACGTCATTTATTTACTTAACCATGTCATCACTAGAACCATTATTCAAATGTTCACCATCTTTTAAAATATTCCGGTGCAATCACAATTACACCTACTTGTTTATCACTGAGCTACACACATACTAAAAACTACATTACTGACATTAAAATCAATTTAATCAGAAAATTAAATTGAGAAAAAAATTGTGTGTTATCCAACCATCTTACCTTTGTTTAAGCAAAGACTATCGAACATCTCTAAAGAGCTGAAAAAGAAACAATAGAATGGTTATGACAATGTTTGAAAAACAGGATTGTAAACGAGTGAAGGCAGTGAGAAAAACAAAGAGTTGAAGTAAATGGTCTGGCAACAGAAGGTAAATGTGAAAAATACATTCTGAATAGAGTAGCTTTAATTAATCCTCACACTAATCTGTACAATATGGTGTTTAAATAAATTTTATAGCTAATGTATATGGTATTCTAAAGATTACCATGCATGTCATAAATGCGCATGTTCTAAATAAAAATGTTTACACTCAGTAACAACACATCAACAGTGAGTTGAATAAAAGGCTCAAAGTGCAAATAACTTGCATTCATTCAGGACCAACAAATCTTTTCACTTAATTACTTTACTATATGAATATAGAGGCTTTGTTCAAATTCAACTCCAAATTATTCACAATTTCATGCGGGGGATTCGTGTTGCTGTTGACGTACAAAGGCCTATAGAGTATAGATTCTAACCATGTCTTAACCCCCAAAAGCTCTTTGAAGTTGTGAGGACTATACAAATGTCCCCGCTATGATGGGTTTGAACCAAAATTTGGCCTCACAACCTGATAAAGACATGTACACAGCCACACACACACACACACACACACACACACACACACACACACACTGAGTGATCCGTCAATGAGTGATGCACAGGCATCACTCATTGAGACTATAGACATGTTAAGAATAAACACTTCTCCAAACATGAGGTGAATATGCTGAGAATATGCTCCTCCACCCTCACAAACATCTTGCAAAACCCGGCATCCAGCGTCTGCTGCCATCCCATCACCAAGGCGATCACTCCTCCTCTCACAGTCTCAACAAATTTACTGTCAAGTGGACACACTGAGGAGATGTTTATCAAAACAAAATATCTGGGGGGCAACAACAAGGCAACTGAGGGATCACATTTGTGGATGTAATAGCAGAATGAGTGACTGTGCCGCTGTAGTCTGCAGCAAACTAATGAGAGGTGTGTGATGACTACCAACAGCAGGAGGAGACAGCTGCACATGAGACTGGATATTTGGTCCCATAGGACCAAGACTGAGCACTGAGTGAATTATTCTGGATGGCTGCATCCAATCCTTCTATGAAAATAAGAGAAGAGATGAAGGTGGCAATATTGAGGTTACTGAACAGGTCTGCTTTTATGTCAGTAGCTTCAAATATAATCTCACAAAGAAACAGTAATAATGTTTGTCGAATGTTTGCACAGCATACAACTATAAACTGGTGGCAACAGTGCTATGTAATGTTTCCCACTGTTCCTCTGCAAACACAACTTCACCTTAAATGTTTTCCTTGTTTTTGTCTTATTTTGAAGCCGTCTTTGCCAAACCAACACAATAATAACTCTTGCTCTAATTCTGTTTTCTTAGCTCTTGGTTCAAACTGCCTGCAATATGACGATACAGCTGTCTTCTCCTGTATTTATTTTTTTTTAAATCTGGATTCTTCAACATTTTAGACACAAACAGTAATTTATTCTTTTGACCTGGGATCGAGGCTCCTACAAAAATACTCATGTTTCAAAAAGGAGGAGCCTACTAAGTCTACTTTTGGTAAAATTGAAGAACCCAGATCATATCATGATGATTAAATCATAGATGAATCATGGAACAGAGATCATTGATCCTGCACAGGTGAAAACCTCAGCTCCCCTTACTTTTTAGTGACACTGAACTACAAAAAGGAAAACATTTCATTAATGCAGATGTTCTCAGACACCATCCCATGACTGAAATACTTAAAATGTAACATACATGTTAGAGAACCAATGCAAATTAGTTCTGCTCTTGGGCAAGGTTTAAGGTTGAGGGTATGGACCACCTGTTCAGGATGAAAGTCTCTGATTAGACCACAGCTTCAACTTGAGCTACATGGTTTGTCCCAGTGATTGATAGGTTGACTCACAGCAAGTGGGTCTTGGGTGAAAGCTGCCACACTGTTACGCATCTCATTCTCACTGCCACGCAGTGGTATCAGTGACACATTACCGTGACGCGTGTCAGGCAACATGCGGCTTATCCGTGTCTGCTGCAGACCATCCTGAGGCCACACATCGCCATCGTACTTTAATGAGGAATGGGCACAGACAGAGAGAAAAATTGAGAGAACAGAAAAGAATAGCATATAGCAGGTTTATGAGACTGATTTTAAAGCCTGTAACAGAATTTTTGGTGATAACAAATGATATAGTGGCATTTAAAATCACTTCCATGAATAATGGATGATTAGTTTTTATGAGTCTCATTGATTATGTAGTAATAAAAACAGCAAAATATCAGGAATCATAAATGTGTATCATAAATGATACAAAATTTTACATAATAAAGTCAAGTCATGATTTAAGTCATGTAATTGTAAATGTGTATAAAATCATACCTGAACACTGAGAAAGGTAGCGTACCACTCCCTCATTTCTGACTGGGTGTCACAGCAGAGATACCTGCAAATAAATAGAGGGTGATGAATTGAGGGAGACTTTGTGATAAAATCTGTAAGTGGTGTGTGTGGTCTAGGGAAAAAATAAGGCAGAGGGGCACAAATGCATTTGGACATGAGGGGAAATTTGGAAAAAGAATTAAAAGAAAGAAAGAGGTAATCAAAGACAAGTGAAACTCTCCTGTGATGCCTGCAGTAAATACTATAAGCAATAACACTGATTCCAAACAGAAATCCAAACAAATGAGAGACAGTGATGAGAATGATTCAGTGTTCACCTCAGAGCCCCTGTTGATAAAAACTATGCTTGTGGGTCTGTAATTTCTGTGTGTTCATAGCACTCGGGTTGCCATCATATTGTCCCCTGAGTCACCAGCCACACTGTGGTGCTGAATAAATGAGATTTATTTATAATTGTTATGAGCACAGATTTAGACTACAACACATTCAAAATATTGACAAAAAACATCAGAATAAAATAAAGTGCAGTATCCAGTGAACAACACAGTGAGAGAGAGCAAGAGAGAGCACACGTCACACCAACCCCACACACACACATACATACAGCTATCCTTTGAGAGGTTGGCATTGACTTCCCTTCATTCAGATTGCATAAACAACCGTAGCCAATAAATGCCTAACCCTAATCTTAACCTAAACACAAATCAGATTCTAATTAGCTTCTGCCATTAGAACTACTGGTCCTGACAAGGTCAGTGTACGCAAAAAAAGGGCCACTCACGCACACGCACAGGTTTTCATGACTTCAGAGGACATCGAATTGACTTACCTTAATCAGCCTAACTTTAAAAAATGTCTTCACCTTAAATGTAGTAATTTATGATATGGGGGGCTTGATTTTTGTCCCCATAAGGAAGACAAGTCCAAATAATGTAACTGAGTAAACAGATTTTGGTCCCCACAACATAAGAAATACCAGGTACACACACGCACACCCTCTCCAAAGTTTGCATCATTAGGGCCAACAGAGCTCATTATTGGAGGTAGAGTTTCAAAAACAGGACAATTACTCTTTTCTAGTGCACACACAGAATAATATAGTTAATCTCCTACACGATATTAACTGTCTATGCAATTAACTGCACCTCTTATTCAGACCATCAATAAATGCAGAAGGAATAAAGCTGCTTATCATGGCTTTCCATGATGCCACAGTTGAAAATGTACACAATATTCAGAAAATGTGTCAGGGTTTCTGAACTTGCAGAATAGTGACTGCAAAAATATGCTGATGAAACAGTGCAACAAATAGTAGTAAAAAAGAAGGAAAAGGAATAGTAATAGTAGCACTTCCTCATCCAGTAATATTTTCAAAAATCCAATTTATTCCTTAATTACAACCACTCTATCCTCACCAAGTTATCTTTTACTTGCAGTAAAAGCAAAATGTCTAACTCTGTGTAACACTTTTTCTTTCTACCTTCCACTTTCTCCCTATTCCTTCTTTATCTTTCTTCCACACATTCTCCCTCTTTAAGTTTCTCTCAAATTCAGGTTCAGTAAGGTTCAGTAAGGAGTGTAACCAGGAGATGATACCACCTATAGCATGACGAGAACAGCACTCCCATTACAACTTTGCAGATGTCTACTGCTGCTGACAGTGTAGTGTCCGCTATAAATTACCACATGAGCACAGGGATGTAAATTGATGTTCAACTGAGGCACACACACATACATAAACATAGAAATATTTACATGTGAACAGACCTAGATAAGAATAGAGACATGAATGCAGGGGGTGAGATTCCCTCCTGGGTGGAAATGACCTCTCATGTGTGCCTCTCTCACACAGTGATCTGACCTGTTTTTTCCTCCTACAGAGAAAACTGTCAGCTTTCTCCAACTTTCAGAAACATGATCATACTGCCACTGAAAGAAAAAAGTCCCTGCCACTGAATGTTAGGATAGCAAGTATGTCAGAGCTACTGAATAAGTTTACACTGAAGGCTGCATATACTTTGCAGATAAACATGTTACTGTCATTTCCCTGTCCAAAGCCACATTTAAATTAGGCATCCATGTTAGTGCTAGAACAAGATGAGAGAAGTTGCATAGTATATTGTAATCTACTTTAACAACAGGAAGAGTAAGCACATTTGAAAGGAAATTGAAGTGTTACAATTAATTTATCAATTGTTACACCCAAAACACTAACATGACACTGATCATGAAAGACAAAGTATAGCCCTTTTGATACATCCACAGTATTGGATTTTGACAGACCCTTAAGTGCACTTGTGCCTCAGATGATTTACAAAGATTGTTAAACTACACTCACCAGCCACTTTATTAAGTACAGAGTGGCACCCTAGTTTTCTGCTGCTTAAGCCCAATTGCCTCAAGGTTCGGTATTTAACGATTGTTTTCTTCTGATGTCTGACAGCAACAACGCAATTTTTCCCCACACAGCTGCCACTCACCAGGTAGATATATATTTTTTTATTGTTATATTTTTTTGAGACAAATCTTTGTAAACTCTATATATGACTGTGTGTAAAATCCCAGTATATCAGCAGTATTTCTGAAATACTGAGACCAGCTCCTTCCACTAGCACCAATAACCATACCACATTCAAAGTTAGTTTCATCACATTTCTTCCTCATTGATGCTCACCTTGAAGTTCAACAGGTCGCTGTGACCATGTCTACACACTTTACTGTTGCTGCCTTGTGATTGGCTAATGGCTGATATTTGCATTAACAAGCATATAACAGATGTACATAATAAAGCAGTTTATGTCAATGCAAATTGATATGTTGATATGATGAGTGCACATCCCCATATGCGGGACAGGACTAGAATGGAGATCGGATTTCAAGTGCACAAACATGCAGATACACAGTCCACCCATTTGAACTGAAAAATGACAAAACTAATTAAGTAATTTGAAGAGCACTAATAGATTTCCATCTAAAATCGTGCAGCAGTGAATTTCAGAGAGCAGAGCAATGCATCAAATCTGTGTTGACCTGGGGTTTATCCCATAAAGCATGGCCAGCTACTCACCACTGCTGTCTCTCTTGTTTCTTACTCTCACACACGACTGTCAGTCCCCAACTAGAAACAGATACAGAAAGAGACAGACACATAAAGTTAGTTACAGCAGCAGTACAACTGCAGTAGCAGACATGATTATTGGGCCTAGTTTGTCCCCTAGTGGTCAAACTCTCAAGTCTGCAGGAGCTTTTTTAGATATGGTGAAGAAGACAAGGCCTCTAGAAATAGACTTAATTTTAGCAGTTAATTGCCACTTTAAATTATTATGCTGAAGGTCGAGTGTTGTTTCAAAATGCCACTCATTTTTAATCTATTTCTTAACCTTGTTTAAAAGGGGACTAGTATGTGAAAATGTTTCAGTCCATCAACACAATTTACAACATGGGTTTGTAGACTTATGATCTTATTGTGCTTTTGATTGTTGCCAAATATATTAAACTAAAGTAGACACACTGCTAAAAGTTTAAGAGAACCTGTATCGCTGTGCCTGCCCGTACATCCAATACTTACCAGGTGGGAGGACGAAGCCTCTTCTTGATACCTAGATAAACCTTAAGATTTTTCACTTGCCAGTCACGTTCTGGACGATTACTCTGAAACAATCAAAGAAAGTGAGAGAAGAGCGAATATGTCAGTAACAGACTACGGAACCAGAAACAGAGGAAATCAAAAAGGTTTACTTGTCTGTCAATCTTACTCTGACTTCCTTGTACATTCTGAGTGAGCTGGAGTTGAGGATGAAATATCGGTCATTGAAGCTTCCCGAGGTCAGACCCAGTCCCAGGATACTTCGCTCCTCTCTGAATTTCATCATCCCATGTTTGGATGGATCCACTTTACTGGCTTGAGGTTAGAATAATAATGTAAATAACAATGTGGTTAAGACTAGCAATAACACATTTTGAGAGGAATTAGTGTGTGTGTGTGTGTGTGTGTGTGTGTTTACACAGGTAGATGATCATTGACTCCATTGCAAGGTGCTTCTTGATGAGCAGATGGGAGTCTGTGCCAAATGCATGAAGAATGGGTAGAACTCGCTCCTGATAGTGCAGCAGTCGTTCTAGGTGAAACACAAAGACCCACAGTAAATATATGGTGATAGAGAATCTAACGTAATCTTGAATAATTTCTTTACAAGATGCAGAATAATGTTTGCAATATTAAAAGAAGAGAGAAGAGGGTGTCAAACTCAAATAAAAAAGACTAAGCTCCAGGCAACCATGATTATCAGCATGTGATACTGTATATAAATAACAAAATAACTATTTTATGTTTTGATTTTAGCAAACAATGGTTTAGATCCTTCAAGAAACATAACAGAAGACATCAACTAATTCTCAATTTCCTCCTGTACTACTAGCAGGAGGATTTTTCTAACCAGTGATGGGAAATCTGCCAATTTAGAATTGCTGGCATTTGATAGGCCACATACGAGCTTCCCTGTTGAGAACCAGATGTCCCAAATACCAGACTGAAAACAAACCACGTCACATAGTCACTATGCTTCGACTGATCTTTTTGCCTTAGGTTTGTGTCACTTTTTCCAGCTCACATTGCAAATTGCATAAGGAACAAAGCAGTTATGGCACAGATATGGCTGTGTGAACATTGTTTTTAAACCAAACTATTTAAATGCAGTCTCACCATATGTTAACATAGAAATTTAAAAAGACATATGTGGAAGGACATGACTAAACAATGATATTTATTTGTACAAAATATCTCTTACCCATTTCCTCCTTGTTGCTAACCTCCCAGCAGCTCCAGTATTCTTTGTCTTTAATGCTGATGTTGCGCAGGTCAAGAACCTCACACGTCAGCTCTGCTGCTGTCATAGAACCAGGGATCTAAGAAGAGAATTTATATAACTACAGTTAAGTCTGTTACCACAGGAGAAGGTGAGACTAGCTAGTTTGTTTTGTGTTACTTATTGTCCACTGCATGAGAGAAAAAATGGACATCAACATTGTAATATTGTCTAATTTGGTTAAGTTCAGGTCACCTTAACATGTTGCTCTGCTGTGTCTGTCTTTTCCTCCAGGTACACTGTGCAGATGAAATGACCTCCAGGCTCAGTACTCTAAGGTGACCAGTAGACACATGCACACAAACACAAACACACACACATACACATACAAAAGAAAGACTCATTACAAACACAATACAATTACATATGAAATGAACCCCTTTTAAAGCAGAGAATATACATAAACCAATTAGTCATAACTTTAAACCCTCAAGTAATTTGTTTTACAATGTAAAATTGACGTAATGATTTATGGTTTTAAGTGGTCAAGATTTAATAATGTCACATTTTGACATGAATTGGCCCACTGAACAACAATAAAAAAAAACATGAAGAAGTTAAACCACTTATTATCGTTATTGAAAATATGCACACATACAAAGATAAAGTTACAGTAAGTCCATCAAAATGTACTTTGTAAGAAATTAGTAAAATCAAACAAATTATTTGTGTGAGCATGTAAAACTTACAGGAAACTTTGTGTTTAGTTTCTGTCGCACTGTAATGATAGCAGTGATTTCTTCTAGCTGCTTCTTTAGCTGCTGCTCCTCCACCTGCAAACACATATGCACACATTCATTCACTTATACACAGAAACAATAGATCAGTAAACAGCTTATATAATACTTAAGTTATAACATGACACCATTCTCTGTGTCTCAAACTGAAATTCCGACTGGCACTAAACACTTTGTTTTTCCTAAACCAGCAGGACCAGCAGGAAAATCTGACCATGTCGAGCTAATGCCATTCGCATGAAGCTCTATGTTTATCTCTTAAAAACAAAATAATACAGTTAAAATGAATTTGTTAGTAGGATATCTTTCATTAGAAGTACAATTTGACAGTGACTGCAGGGATTTCATCAAATCTCATGAGAGGAAATTCCATCATCACTGTTCCTTCCTCTCGCCCTAAAATCCTTCTAATTTTGCCATCTCCCTTTCTAGGGAAGTTTCAGGAAACCACCAAATTGTGCAGTAATAACATCACAACAGCTTATTACTCCACAAGTAAAGTACAAAAGATCAGTTTCTATTTACAAGATGATAGTTCTGTACATTTATATGCCACAAAAAAACATATTGTCATGTCTTTGTTAGCTCCTCTTGCAGCCAATAAAAGATGCAATGTTCTTTGAAATTTCAGCCTTTCAGAGATGTGCACTCATTCCCTGGTGTCATCACTTAAAATAAATAAAATATAGTCATTATAATAAATAAATGTTTTTCAGAACTAAATGTTTTGCCCTCTTAGTATTTCCCTGTCTCTGTATATGTGACACCTACTGCACGTCTGTCCGTCCTGGAAGAGGGATCCCTCCTCTGTGGCTCTTCCTGAGGTTTCTCCCATTTTTTCCCTTAAAAGGGTTTTTTTTGTGGGGTTTTTCCTCACTCGATGTGAGGGTCTAAGGATAGAGGGTGTCACATGCTGTACAGACTGTAAAGCCCTTTGAGGCAAATTGTGTTTGTGATGCTGGGCTATACAAATAAAATTGACGACTTGACTGTCTGCAGTGAGTCTGACCTCAAATATGAGTGTGTAGTGCTGTATAAGGTCCTCAATGGTGCGGCCAGCAGTGTAGTCTTTCCCATCTGTCTGAAACAGGGTGGGGCCGAACACTATAGCCAGGTTGTGAAGGTTCATTTGGTTCAGGTCTGAAAAACGCTGCACGCTGAAATGGATGCAGTGAAAATACACACTGGTATGAACATAAAGCAAATAGAGATGTAAGTGCATTTTTGCTTGTGTTTGATGCTCACCAATACAGGTGGTTGATTAGAGCTTGTAGTGTAGCCTTGTTGACACGAGGCAGTTTGTTGAACAGCTGCTGGTACTGTGAGATTTTCACGTTTTCATCCTGAATGGCTGCATATGGAGAGGGAGGGAGAAAACATAAGCAAAGGATTTTCAATACAGAGTGAACATAAATATATAAAAGTGACAGAAACAAAGAACGAGAGAGAGAGAGAGAGAGAGAGAGAGAGGGAGAGAGGGGCCAAGATGGAAAGAATAAAAGATAGACAAGATCCTGATTAATATTGCTCTAGTGCTATGACACTAAAAGCATATTTTCTTTTGAAAAAACATAACTTTATCTATTAATTTAACTTCTCATCAGTCATTTCCCTACGGAATTTGCCTTAAGACATTGCTTTAAACCAGATACAGGAAAATAGACCCTTCTGTCCAAATCAAGATATGTGGATACTGAAAAATATAGAATAATATTTTATCCACTGTATTTTGGTGGCAGTAGAATACTAATTTATGACTAATGAAGTACATTAGTCATAAATAAAAACTGTAGAATAAATTGCAGTGGGATTGCTGCCTTCACCAATTTGGCGTGATGCATTATGAATGAGAGGTTGAAATGATGAATTCAAGTTTATAAGTTAAAAATTAATCCAAAATGAAGGATTGAGGTTTGGAAACATATACAAAATCTGAAAATGTCCATTAGTGTAGTCCCAGTAATCACACCAATGACATACCATAGAATTAACAAGACTATTGCAGAGGAAAACGGGATATAGCACAACCGCAAATGATGTCACCTTGCATTAATACTTGTTATGTCAGAAACAATGGCCACTGCACTGATAGCTAAACAGGTGCTGTGTCCCTTTTAGAGCATGACGAGCGTTACTCTGTGACTGGCCTTGCACGTCTACGACTGCCTCACTGTCTAGCGTGTGATGTCATTACTCTAGCTCTACAACTTCCATTTAACTTCCATGTAATACAGCGCAAAATGTTTTAAAGTTTGAATGAAGTTTCTAAGTTACCGGACAAAAAAATGGCAGAAAAGGAGGAAGTAGCAGAAGAAGTAGAAAAAATGGCCACTGCAGAACAGAATACAATGTGTACAATCCCACTAATACAACTTTTTGCACAGCTATAAAACACTAGATGTAAGTAGAAAATGTGGTTTTAGTGGTTTAAAAGAACTGAACCATGATAAAATGAATCTTACTAGCTGTGCTGAGCCAGCAGCTGGCATTCTCCGATGTGAACAGTTCTTCCTCTAACTCCCTGAAGAAGCGCTTGAGTGTGTTGGAGACATCGTCCACCTGGTGATCACCTTCCCGCAGATGAACGCTGCGGGCATCATGTCGAAATCTTTGGCACAGTGCTGCAACGCGTGAGTTCACACCGCTCTTGCGATAGATTCCCTCTGATGTCAAGCCTAGACAAACACATTAACAAACAACATAATGTCACAAATCAGGAAATGTAAGTATGTAGTACTACCACATGTAGTACCACATTGTAAATCCTAAAGAGGGACATACTTCTGATGACTTAAAATAATAGGCCCAGTAAGAATTCAAGTAGTCAAGTAATCTCAACTGTAAAGTAAATGATAAAAACAAATGAGCTTATTTTCTTGAAAATGGCCAGGGGAAGAAAATTAAAGTTGCACTCAGCAAAGTGAGAATATAGAGCAGTTCCTGTGATATGAATACAAACATGTAGGACAGAATTATGGGGAAATGGTCTTCATATACTGAGGAGTGTGGGTTTTTTTTAAAGTTTGAGGTGCCATGATTCTTAACAAGCATTTTGTCTGTGGACATCTCTATTTGGCTCTCACCACATTGAGTGATGTAGCCAATGCAGGTATGAACGATGACAGGTATATCTGTTTCGGTGAGCTGCTGCTGACTCAGTGTGTCTCCTCCACTCCCTGCTGCCATTCGGATGGCGGCACACCAGCCAGAAAAATCCAACTTCCTCTCTCCTTCTATGTATAGGGCTCTGTGAAAAGTGAGCGAGAGATAGGCATAAAGTAAAAGTCAACATGAGAGGAGGAGATTAAAAAGGAGCCAAGTAACAAATAAGGGCACAATGTGTTCCACAGGTGGGACTGAAGCTTATACTAGAAATAAAAAAAAAACAAAACAAAAAAAACATATGAATAATGAACCAGACATGTAAAACAATTCCTTCTTCTCACCTGCCTTTCTCTACCAGGACCAGCACTTCATTGTCTTGTTGAGTGGCTGTTACATATAAATACATTGTTGTCATAATTTTTCAAACTGAAAAGCATTCAGAGAAGATTCAAATCATTTGATAAATGTTATGTATGAACACTACACTATGTTTGCAGTACAAGTTTACATTTTTGACTCACAGAGTTCATTAAGTTTTCGGAGATGGATCTCCTCCCACTGGTCACCCTCCAGGAGGGCATGAAGTGTAGAGCCCACCAGGGCAAACCAACCAACTTTAGATGTTTGTAGATTCAAGCCGTCTTTATATTTCAGCCTCCCAATCCGCTCAAAACCCATCCTCAGTAATGGTTCTGCAGTGGCTGGGATAAAGCTCTAAAGATTAAAAAAAGGGAGGGACAGTGTGACAGGGCATAAATTATTGTTTCTCTTCTCTTTTAGAGATAATTCAGCCAGTTAAGTACATTTCCATTCCAAAACCATTCTCAAAAATATATATATTTTTTTAATACCTCACAGATAGGCTTTTTGTTATGTGGAGTCATGGTGAGATCAGCAACTACAACAAAATTCACTATTCAGTCACGTCATGTTGCCATGGCCATGGCTGTGCCATCCAATATACCCTCACGAGAAACAATGGTTCCAAGTTAACTTTCAAGAAGCCGTGATGATTCTTGTTATAAGACCAAACAGTGGCAAGTTAATTCAATCAGTCCTTTCCAGAATACATTAATAATCTTAAGGTTAAGTGGAACCTTGCACAAAACTCTTATTTTGAGACAGATTTAAATGCAAACCTGCCAGAGCTCTTCAATTTCAACACATTAACTTGCTGGTAAACTTACTCTTATCTGAAATTTAAGGGTCCAGCTGAGGAGGGAGATAGAGAATGTGTGTTTGTGTTTCAGATCTGAGGATATATTTGGTACTTACCTTGGCAATAGATTTAACCCATTCTTTTTGGCTATCTGAATTATCAGTGCCAAACAGATAGAGACGCTCTGACTCAGAGTACAGTTCAAAGGTATTGTCATACCTATAAAAAGGGGGAATTAGGACAAAGAACACAGATGGCAGTGAGTGGGAGTAATTTTGTGTACATCTACATTCAGTGATATTTCACTATTAAATTGCAATCTAAATAATTATAGGGATATGAATTGTTAGCCATGTACTTATTTATGTATGTATATGTGTATTGTTATTATTACATTATATCATTTATAGAGACACTGGCAGCATACTGAATGAATTACCCATGTTTTTCAGGTACGTCAACAGCCAAACAGACGATTTCTGAAGCCTTCAAAGTCCCATTAGGGTTTGAGTTCTTGTCACTCTCATAATAACTGAAGGTGCCATCATTCAGCGTACACCAACGACGACTGAACTCTACATGGATGAAAAATTCAACAATATAACATAAAATAAGAATCATAACAGTGGCATTTCCATACACTACTTTTATAATACTGTGTTTCCCACAATGCAGCAAGTACTATCAAATCTTCCACCTTAAAGCTGATGAGCCTTTCATATTTAAGCATGCCATTACTTTGTATAAAATTGCAAAAGCATCATTATAAATATGAGTACATGGCACAGCATCTGTGTGTATACCCTCTTTGCCCTTGCGCTCTGTGACAGCCCGAGCCATGGATGCAGTTTTGAACAGGAAGCCGTTGTGAGACACACAGGGTATTGGTGAATAATGTTTCGCCTCCATGACCCTAACCACGTCTGATTGTGGCAGATCTAAACAAAAGCAAACAAACAAAAACCTGAAAAATGTAAAAATATTAAACAAATTAAAACTAGCATAAACCATTTTTTTTAATCTAAGATGTATGTGATAAAGTTGACTATTTATTGGCCAAAACAATCATGTATGACAGTCAGGAATGTGAAATAGAAATTTTTTAAAATTGAATTAGCTTTAAAAAAATATCTGTTAAAAGTGCAGTGGGTAAAGTTGATTTTTGTTGATGATTATGCCTCTGTTTGGACTTTGTGAGCAGAAGTGATTTAACACTTTTGTATGCTGCATCTTTCTTTTTCTTTTGATGGGTTATGTCATGCACCATTGTTAAACCTGGCTGAGGGACCATCTTTGTATACTGTATATACATCAGCAGCATGGCGGAATAAAGAGGCAAAAAGTATTTTTCTCCTTAAACTTCCAAATGACTGGCTTTTTTGAACAATAGAATTCATTTCTGAAACTTGAGTGGGCAAACTTTTTCAATTTCATACTCCAACCTGTTTGCAGTTGCCTCACTTAACTAGTGCAATGTTGCTTTTGCCTCCATCTGTCTTGATATAAAACAAGCCACTTCCTGTGTGCAGCACAGAAACGTTGCCAGGTAACATGAAATTTAACTATACTTAGAAACATAGACAAAGTTGTGTGGGGCTAATAGGCTTAATCAGCATTATGCAAACTCAGTTAACAATTTGTATGGAATGGACATTTGTTCAGATTTAAATGTTACACACAGTTTTAACTAATATTCCCCATGCATTTTTATTATGACCTATAATTCCTATCTGCTGACATTTTTTCGACTTATAGTGCTTTCGGCAAAACACAGACAACAATCAAAAAGTTTCTCACACATCATTGATGTCATGACGTAAAAAAAAGGAGATCATTTTTGAGTTCATGATTGAGCTAAGTTATACTGTACCTGTGTTGAGATTATTTCTAATTAACTCAGCCTGTAAGGGTTGTGAATGTGCATTGGCCAGGGAGATAGGAGAAGGCCAGTTTGTCATTCCAGTCGAACAATTCACATCTGCCCCACAGAAGATCAGGCTTATTGTCTCTAACAAATCGCTGCACTGGACATTTATACACAGAGCCTAGGGAGAAGCAGAGAGGAACAGCCAATTACAACCTCAATTCCAAAAAAGTTGGGACACTTAGTAAAATGTAAATAAAAAGAGAATGCAATGATCTACACATCTCAAACCAATATTTTATTTCTAATAGACCATAAACAACATATCAGATGTTAAAACTAAGACATTTTACCATTTCATGAAAAATATTAGCTCATTTTGAATTTGATGGCAGCAACACATCTCAAAAAAGTTGGAACAGAGGCAACAAAAGACTGAAAAAATAAATAACACAATTCAAAAACATCTGGAGGAGCATTTGACAAATAATTAGGTTAACAGGTCAGTAACATGACCGGGTATAAAAGGAGCATTTCAGCCTCTCAGTTGTAAAGATGGGCAGAGGTTCACCAATCTGTGCATCTAAAAATTATACAATTTCAGAAAATTGTTTTTCAACATAAAGTTGCAAAGACTTTGAAGATTCCACCATGTACACTGTATAATATCATCAAAAGATGGATGCTCGTGATATTTAGGCTCTGAGGCGGCACTGTGTTAAAAACAGGCTTGATTCCCTAGTGGAAATCACTGCATGAGCTCAGGAACACTTCCAGAAAACACAGTTCCAGTGAACACAATTCGCAATCCACAAAGCTGTATCATGCAAAGAAGAAATGAAATCCAGAATCCAGAAATGCAGCCATCTTCTTTGGGCCAAAGCTAATTTAAAATGGTCTTATTTAGAGATGTGTTGTTGCCAAATTGAAAATTAGCTTTTTTCATGAAAAAACCTACACAAAACATAATTACTGTTTACTGTGTGTTTACAGTGGAAAACTGTTTCAGATACACAAGCAAACCAGGATGAGGATTGTGTAATTAGAGCAGATGCAGGATGATACACTGATCTGATGTCATCTGAGGTCAGCTGACATCCTAAATATACTGAATGACTTTGTTGAGCCTCTTCCAAGATGACAGTGCCAAGAATTGTCAGGGTCAAACTGTGAAAGATTAGCTCAGGAAGCACGAGTCATCATTTTCACACAAGGATTGGTCCCCACACAGTTCAAACCTTAACAGCACTGACTGTCTTTGGAATATGCTGAAGAAGACGTAACACAGCAGTACAACTCTCACATCATAAAAGATCATGGCAAAAAAGTGTAGTATGCCAATGTTTCCCAAAGCATTTACATTGTGACCCACTTTCAAAAAAATGAGTTGTGACACATTTTTCAGTATAAATTGAGAAAGAAGTAGGTCAGATGACATTTCTGACTATTGTTACTACCATCTCTGTAATACCTATTATTATTTTAAACAGATGGTCCAAACATTACCAAATTACATTCAGTATTTTAAAAAAAAAAATAGAAAGAGAGAGAGAGAGAGAGAGAGAGAGAGAGAGAAAAGTATGTAACAATGATATAAAACTAATAAAGTGATGACATTCACACCAGGGTCCTGCAGCTGCTTTATCGGTGTCATGTGATTCTCTGTTATCTTTTTGTTCTAAAGGAAACAGCTGGTATCAAACTAAATGAAGCACTTATATTCTCACACCAAGAAATGTTTTGAAAATGTAAAACAACATTTTATAACAAAATATGCTGATGTCAGAACATCTTTGTACACACTGCCTTAGTTTGTGGAACCAAATTATCATAGGTATTTGGAGAAAATCTGTTTTAAAAGAAGATGGTGACAAAATTACAGATATTACAAGGTTGTATTTTACAACAATATTGAGGTTAAAACTAGACAGCTGTCTTTGGACTCTTGCTTTATCTTAAAGCAATAAAGTACCAAACTTGGCCAATAAATTAAAGCGAAAGGAAGGAGGGCTACACTAAACAGGAGGAGGGCTAAGCTAAACAGGAAAGGCCTGAATGTATGAAAAGAGGAGAAGGATATGTTTTACAGGTGAAGAAGTCAGACCCATGATTGTGCACACAGACACACACACTGCTTTCCATGACAGAGGACATTGCATTGATTTAGAGTCCTTGCCCTAACTCTGACCCTAAGCTTAACGTAACCTCAGCCTAACTTTAAAACATGTCTTCACCTTAAAATGTAGTAATTTACATTATGGGGACTTGATTTTTGTCCCCATAAGGAAGACAAGTCCCCATAATGTGATTGTGTAAACAGATTTAGATCCACTCAACTTAAGGAATACCAGGTACACGTGTATATGTGTATATATATATATATATACATACATACATACACACACACACACACACACACACGGCTTTCTTCTCTTGAAACCAATAAGCTTATTTGGATCAGACTGAGAAATTCCACAGCACTCTGTCACACATACAGACAGCTCCCTCCTATATTTAAGTACTATTGAGCCACTATACACAAATGCCAACAAAACAATTAACAAAGATTAAAATTGCACAAGACACCCTCTAAGAAACACACATTGACACAAAGTGCATTTCTGTGTATTACACACTATCTGGACTTTAACACATGCACATACTGTGGATTTCAATCAACTCAACATATTTAGGTGGTACAAAGCTTTCACATAACACACAGGACACAGGACATAGTGAGCAACATTATTTCAAGTGGCATTCTAGGTATTAGTTACTTGCTTTTAGTGCATAATATATATAGAGCAAATTGTGCAGATATTTAAATATTTTAAATAAAATTGTGGTGGTACTGATAGATATTGAATAATCTTAACATTATGTAGTATTTCACAGAAGATACCGACAAAAATAATAATTATAAATCTTATTTAGGCAGCTCTCAGAACACTCAAGCTCACCTTACAGGCAGAGTAACTAATAGAGTATTAATATAAAGTCAATTTGTCTTTATATTAATGTGTAAAATCAGTATATACACAACTGTTTTACACCAGAATGTTCTACAGTATAAAACAAAAAAAGGGAATTATGTGCTTTCAGGTGTAATGAAAGCAGATAGAGTGTCAATGTTAGAGATGTCAGGTGGGAGGGAGTTCCAGAGGCAGGGGACAGAGTGGCTAAAGGGATTATCCAGGATGTCCACCATGGGGTCCTAATAATCCCACACAAAGTGGATAAGGTTTATAGCATTTTCAAACTAAACTGTTATTTATAAAGAGAGATTTGTGACTTTCCACTTGCAATAAAGAAGCATAATGTATTCCTGTTTACTAGATTTGTGAATGTGGACTTCAAAGATGTCATAAATTTGAATTAAATAAATTGGAATTACAGCTCCACAGTGGTATTACTGTTTGTTTGTTTTTTTACTTTTACAATATAAGTCTAAATTATGAACATTGTTATTATTACCAGAGAGTAGTACATGAATATGGTTGTTGCCACACAGAGACACAACAACGCTTTGAATCAGATATTGGATATTTTTACAAAAGTAGCTGAAAAACAATCTTAACAAGCCATCTTACTTTTTGTTTTGATGGACAGACCGACTGTCCTGTATTTTACACTGGACAAAAAGCAGCAGACATTACAGAGGGTTGGTAGATACAGTAAATGAGAGACACCTATATTCAGGGTCAGGAGAGGGAAACAAGTCCAACTTAGGGGAAAAAAAACAGTAAGAGATCAAAAGATTTATTTTAGACTGTGAAAAGGAACACAATGAAAGAACAATAGGACACAAGGGCCACAATTCCTGCATGGAAAGCTAGATCCATGTGAAACCATGTGCAGTGTTGTTATTGCAGAGTCATGATCACTGGAGTTGGTCTGACCAACATTTTTTTCCTTCACTCTTTTCTGGCACCATACTTTCTCTTCTTTTACCTGGGAAATGGTTTATTGTGTTAGCTGCATTTTTTTAACAGTTTTCTTGTAGTTTTGTAGTTTATTTTAACTCTGTCCTTAATTCAATAAATCCATCAAAGTTTCCTAAAAATGTATTGAGATTTTCACAGATCAGTGCCTTTGGGCCAATATTAAGTCTTGCCATACACTAAATTTGAAGAAAGACACTATGAAATGTAGATACCAAGTATGGATGATGTGATGACACATTTCCAAAATAGAAACAAACAGAAAAATATCACCACTCCGGTCCACTTGGACATACATGTAAATGCAATGTTATATGTAGGTCAGTGTACTGTAATTTATCGATGGCCAACCATTTTCCTTCTGTCCAAGTGAACCAATCAGAAGAAAGTACACTGAGGAAATGGTTTGTTTGAGTGCCTGAAGACCTCACGCCCTCCAACATCTGCTGCCTATGAAACAGAGAGTAATGTAATAACTCAAAGAGAGGGAAAAAGAGAAGGGAATTCAAGAGTCTTACCCAATTTCCCCTGAGAGACGGAGAGAGGGGAGAGACGGAGAGATTATATCTGGGTGTGTCTAAAAATCACAGGCCTCCATCTGGCCTCAGCAGTTACAAAGGACAGATTTGGAGGAAAGAAAAGAGATGAGAGAAACAGGAGACAGAAAAATATTGTGATAGGAGGATGAAAGCATTTCAGTACAGTACATTAATTACAGACTGATTGCACTTGGCTACAAGCTCAAAATGATATACCACATACAGATGAGGCACAGAGAGGAAGACATGCACTCAAATCTGACAATAACTTTCCGCCAAAGCTACACCTACATTTATACTGTATGTGTGCATAAACTCATATCAAATCCAGATGGAGCAGTTAGCCACATTATTTTCCTGCATTACATCACCAGACTTGGTTTAAAGAGAGAAGATGAAGACGAGGGTGGGGATGAAAATCCAGACAGATGAAGGAGGGGAAAGAGAAGAATGAATATGACATGGAGGAGAAAACAGAAAGTCAGAATATAATGGCTAAAATAAAAGCATTGTGAAATAAACAAACCAAGTCTAATCGTCCAGTAGACATGAAAGGAATTTATGACATTAAATCCTACAGTGGGAATGAGGAAACGAGGACTCGGCTGAAAAAAGGAAAAAAGATCAGACAAAACACTGAGTGACAATGGGAAATGGAAATGGAGGCCGATTCTTCTACATATTAGCCACTTTCCAGAACCAGACAGGCATAAACACAAACCCATAAAGAGTTTTTACGACTGCCTCAGCTATTGGGTTTTTCTTAAATAAACACTTTAACAGAATGAATGTCACTAGCATGTGGTCAACACAGACGCATCAATACAAGATTTACAAGACTGGCACGTATTAGCTAAGTGGCAACATTTTACTTTATCTATTGCAATTATTATGCTCATGAATAAAAAAAATGCAGATATGTAAAATGATGTCAGATCATAACACCTAAAACAAATTGCTTTGCTTTAATAAATTCATACTGTGAGCTGTATGTGTAATAACTCACCATGCATGCACATGTAGTTGGGTGTTAAATTAACACAGTGTCACTCTGTACATTTCTACATCAGGGATTTTTTTCCTCTCCACCCTGTTCCTTGCTTACTTAACTTGTTCACAAACACATTAAGAAACCACTGAACAACAAAAACTCAAGCGATCTGATGTTCATAAACAGACAAATCAGTGCAATGTAACAATACAATGGAGAAAAGCAATGGAAAAATCAAACTGGAGTTCAAACATTTTTAATTCATTTTATCTTCTAAATTATATTCACTGTATTCCTGCATAAATAGAACATACACACACAGAGGGAGAGATTGAGTGCAGGCAGAGGGCAAGATAGACAAATATGTAAGACATGCCCACTACTATATTAATATGCACATAAATGTATTAGCCTACTCATCTGAACAACAGACACACTCGAATGCACTCTCATTAACGTGGAGCTAAAATACAGTTCTTTCAGTTGTAAACCAAATAAAAACCCAAAAACATTAAAACACAGGTTTGATCAACTACACTGTGATCACAGTCAGAGCTCCAAAGTCCAGTGACACACATTCCTGTAGTCGCACTAACATACAAACATACATTCACACTCACATTCCTTTCAGAGCTAATCAATAATAATGCACAGATGTGCATGGACAATATCCACTTTTCCAAAAGTTTCTCTCACACACAACCTTACCTCTAAGCTTTTAGATTTTTTCAGCCACACTAAAACAGACAGTTTTCACAAACACACAATGTCAGTTTTCACAAACACACAAATAAGTCACAAATGGAAAAAAGTGATGTTTTAGTCTGACAGAAAGGTAAGGGAAAAACTAGCCACTTACAGATAAGAAAATAGTCAGGACTGAAGAGATCAACTTTCCTGTGCAGTACCAGCCAAACAATGAGGAAGACAGGAGGAGTAGGAGGAGGAGTAGGAGGAGCAGAGGTGGAGTTAAGACACATTACAGCTAAAGCAGTGAGTAATGATGTCACAATTAGGAAAAAAAGGAAAAACAAAGAAGAGAGGAAAACTGAGAAGTTGGGATAAAAAGGACTAGATCAACATACCTTGATGTAGCCCAAAGATTCTTAAATGGTACACACACTACAGTATCTCTTTCCCACTCACTCCCACACAATGCATGACTATCACCTTCTTGTCATATACCATAACAGCATAAATGGACACACTGCCACAGCCAAAGGCTTATTATGACACACCCAGATAAATACAACAGAAATGCAGAAAAAAGTATTTTGAGTGCAAAAGGATAAAAATAGGTAAAAAAAATTAAGGAATCAAAGTCGTTATCTGTCTTGATGGGGGAGGTGTGGGGAATGATAGGAAAATGTAATCAAAAAGAATTTCTTACAGATACACTAAATTACTGAATGAAGAAGGAAGAAATTTGCAGCTGAGCAGTTTTAACAAAAAACAACCACCTGTGGGTATGTGTGGGATGTGCAAAAGAAGATAAAGAGAATTCTCTCTCATAAACACAAAGCTGAAAAGCTAAGGGGAGGAAAAAATAGAACACACACAGCGTCAGGTGCTCAATGTGACTAACTTACACTCGGCGTCTGTGAAAAGTCAAACAATGTTGACTATTCAAAGGCAAAAAATAAACATTGTTGGGCTAAGTGGGCTAAGCAGCTAATGGGAGTGTAAAAAGCAAAACATTTACTGCATACAGTGGCACATAACCATGTGTCATGATATAAAATGCTCAAGAGTAGCCAATGACTGATAAGGGTACAAGGACAGATACCATCTTTATATAATTCACTCTACAAAGAGAAAGATTCTTCAACAGCCTATGTTGTTAAGTGTACCTGATTTACTGCATACTCACACGGATTTGTTTAAAACTATCATTATCAAAATCATTTTGTCTGTCCTTTATTTCTGACTGAATGTCAATAATTAGGATAAGTGTAACTGAGACTGTGCTTTCAGATGTTTCTCTACAATCATTCATCTTTTTTCATGCACATTAATAGTACATAATTACTTAAGTTCTTTGTTGTTTTTCATTAGTTTCATGTGGTGAAGCCATTGAGTTTCAACTGGAACAATGAAAGGACTCAGTAAAACAATGTATGTTCACTTCAACCTTGGAAGGAAGTGTGGTATACCTGTATAGATAGTACTGTGTAAAAGTCTAATAGGGGAACCACCAACTTTGTTGTTTTTGTGTCTGTTAAATTCTGTGATCATTGGCATTTGGATAATCATGACAAAAGTTATTGCTAATCTATTAGCAAACTGTCAATTTGTGTATGTAATGCTAAAGCCATGTCTTGAATAAACCTGGAGCAATAGGCCTTCCAGCAGATCTTTAACATGAAACAGTAGAACATACACAGGTTTTACCAGTAACATTAACTCAGGTGTCACTCCAGGTTTAAGAGAGTCAGGATCAAAGCTGCTGATAAAATTATCAGGGAGGCACTGTACTGTTAGGCAATAGGAATTGACAGCACTACAGTCAGCAGCAATGTGTTTCAAAAAGTGTATAAAAGAATGAATCCAATATGATAAGTGGAGAGGTTGGTTTAGTCGTTGCTGAACCAAAGTTCAAATCACAAGAGACTAAAAAAAATAATAAATAATCATAACTGCTCTCAACTTACATTGTCAAGCTCCCTCTGGTTTCCATACAACGGGTGGTACTTTCTGTATTTTCCCTGGCGGTATTTGTTGGTGATGAAACGTCTTCTCTCATCACTACAGCTAGAGGGTGTCAAAGCCTCACTGGGTGGGACGTTTGCTGCCCAGAAACTGTTTACCCTCTCGTTTCCTAGCAACAGGAACACCTGCATAACAGGTAAGGTTTATATTTCCACACTATGAAAGGTAGGAGTTATGTATGGTCATACAGTAGATGGGTCCTATTGATATACACACCACAGTTTATAATTTATGTCTGCACATGGTTAATTAGTAACATTCTACAGTTTTACCTGTGTACATCAATATAACACAAACAAACAACACCTTGCAGGACTACAATATTTGTCTGTAATGCATTCTAAAAGTGAAGTAAAGTGGTACTGCTGCATAAATAATGAGGCCCTTTTAAAGGCAGCTAAATGCCTTGCTTAAAAATCTAACTGAACTCTTTTTTGACCCTTCAAAAAACGAAAGATCTCAAAATTTTAGGAAAATTTATGTGTGCACACATGTACCTGTATTAGTTCCTCTGTCCAGACTTTCCTGTCCATCTTCAGACTACGAACCTTTGAGACACTTGGTCCCAGTCCTCTGTGCTCTCCTGAAAAACATAAACACAAACACACAGCACAAACTTGTTACATCATGACCATGTAAAGTTACTGTGAAATTCTACAACTACTTGGCTCTTTGATAAAGAGTTTTTACACTGGGCTAAATTATATTTGTCTTGGGTGTTGTGGCAGCATAAAGCAAAAAACAAACTTGCTGCCTTCAGTGTCATATTTTTTATAATGACAATTGAACACAGACACATACAAATATATGAAAACAAAATCCAGATCACATCAAAACAGACACACACAAACCTGCGCATTGTTTGCAAACCACCACACACAAGTTGATGGCTGCCCACTCTGGCTTGGGAGCCTGACAGTCAGCACAGAAACTGTTGCTTGGCTCCTCCCAGATCCGTTCTGCCACCTCACTACTGGACAATGCCTCACCTATGGCATTTCGCATGGCGGCTACCCACTGCTCTCTCTGCTGCTCCGACTCTGCTATGAAACTGTGAAAAGAGACAAACACACGGCCAAATGTTAAAGCAGACATGACAGCATTACAGTCAGCTACCAAGTGACAGAGTCTGTGTCAGCTCTGTGAATGTCTGTATCCTCGTGTTTATGAGCCTCTTACAGAGTCTGCTCCTCTTATGCAAAATATACATGAGTCAAAGACTGGAAATTATAAACAGATACACCCAAAAATCCTTCCTCTTCTCATCCACCTAACCACGTTACTTCTCTTTGCCCTTAAAATACACATGCACACACATGACCAGTGTCATAAAACTGTCACGTTAAATCA
The DNA here is from genome assembly GCA_016785285.1 of Brachirus orientalis. Lineage (NCBI taxonomy): Eukaryota > Metazoa > Chordata > Actinopteri > Pleuronectiformes > Soleidae > Brachirus > Brachirus orientalis. Next base: position 1,494,116 of record JAFBJR010000179.1, read on the forward strand.
CGTGCCAAAAATATAAAATCACAAAATACTCAAACACCCTATACAGCCCTATACAAATACACAAGCCTTTTCACATCCTGTCAAGCTGAACCCTTGCACTACAGGCTGTGCACAGTTAGCTGGAGAAGACCACACACCACACACACATTTGTATAGCATTCATAGTGAGGACACTCATAGACATCATACATTCCCTAGCCCCTTACCCTAACCTTAACCATCACAACTAGATGCTTAACCCTAACCCTTACCCTAATCCTAACCTAAATCCAACTCTGACCCCAACCCTAAAACCGGGTCTTAACCCTGAAAAAGCCCTTTTAAGTGGTGACAGAAAATGAGGACCAGACAAAATGTCCTCACTTTACCAAAATGTCCTCACTCCCTTAGCTTAGCTCCCATTTTTTTGGTTCTCAAAAAGATACCTATACAAGAACACACACACACAAACACTCACACAACCAAAGACAGGAGGACGGTGGGCATTCTTACTAAAATATGATCTGATTTCCCATTAAATATCCAAGCATCAAGACCAACTCAGTCACTGACTGAGAAGGTGGCAGAGTCAGTCACAGGCTGCAATTATAGCCTGAACAAGGACTGGCAAAGGGCCAATTGTATCCAATATGATTATTCTTTTTCCTTCATCATCATAGTTCTTTTTATTTTCCATTCTCACTTTTCAGGGCCTTGCTATGTACTAAAACTCACCAAACATGGGATCATCAGGACAAGAATTTAATGGGAATTTAAGTGAAAAAACACATTTTCACATTTGGTGTTCCCACTAACCACACAGGAGTCTTCCTCACAGACACATGCTACCCTCATCTTTGATCTGTATGTTACTGTAGCAACTATGGTGTGCCTTTTAAGCAATTTGAAAGCAGTTGGATGGTCCAACTTTTGAAACCAAAGGGAATTTACTTAAGACTGAATACAAAATTAGATTACGTAATGACGTACATGTTTGGTTTTGTAATGACAACAAAGGTTGTATTCCTTTAAAAGTGCCACTCTTTCTACAGACAAGGCACACTGCCAATTAATCAATTTCAGTGAAAAAATTATCATTTTGCCAACTCACTCACTCACTCATTTATTTTCTACCGCTTTATCCTCCACTGAGGGTCGGGGGGGGGGGGGGGGTGGTACCTAGCTCCAGCTGGGCATACTTGTCATGACCCTGCTGACAGATAGAACCAGGAACTCAACAGAGTCCCCCTTTTATCCCATATAAAACTGTCATAAAGTAAATTGCAGGTAACCCGTGGGAGCCATTGGGACAGAAATTCCCAGCGGCTGGCATAGGCAGGTACAGATGAGGCAGGCAAAAAAAAGGAGCCCTGGCCAAATGTGGCCCGTGGGCCCCAAATTGGGCACCGCTGATTTAAAATGAAGCTTTCAAGGTGTGATGTGTACATGAAGTACCTGAATATGCGGTAGGGTGTGGTGAGGTCAAAGTTACGACGGTCTGAGTCTTTAATATTTCCAACATTCATCTCAATGGCTGTGATACCAATACCAATACGGTAGTCCTGAAAGGAAGAAAAAAAGGTGCATACACTTAGACCTTGTTATTTCTTCCATTATGGATCAAAATAATTGTTTTGCTCAGTGTGTAAAACAGTTTTTTCCATCAAAAATACTAGAATTGTTCCTGCAAACTATTTGCAAAATCAACTGTTTATAACATAGTGTTCATTTCTGCAGCTTCCTTACATCTATGTTCTTGTAGAGGAAGACCTTATCTGAGGCGACAACAGTGTAAAGTTTGGAGCGCAACCCTTTGAGCTCCAGATAGCCCTGATGGTCTGGGGCCAAAGGTGAACCGGGGCCAATGTTGCTGCGCCTATAGCGCCCCCTGGTGCACTCCTGCAGTACAGTCACCCAGTCGTTTCTCTCAGCTGCACCGACATGTAACCAATGAATGAAAATATACATGCACAAACTTTTATGAACTTAGGTACAAAAGCATTTTTAGATGTATAAGACAGAAGAACATATTTTACAATATTAATAAATATTACAGGATAAACAAACACACAGAGAAACAAGCAAAACAGACCTTCACTTTCAGCCCTGAAGATAAATGTTCGGTTGTTTGTGGCAACCTCAAACTTAAGCTCTCCCACACTTGTCACATTGGTAATGAAGGCTGTTGAGATGATCCCTTTGGAATATATGTCCTACAACACATCACACACAAAGCAGCTACTCTGTTACAGGAAGCACATCTGCATGCAGACAATTGTGTTATATCTTTGTGAAATGGACTGCATTATTGATTAGTGTGTGTGCTCCTATTAAACCCAAACATCTCAATTTATTGATGTATATAAGATGTGACAAATGTGATGATGTGTGTGATGTTACCTTGTCACTGTCAAAGTATCTCAGATAGTCCACATCCAGTTTTACCCATCGTCTCTGGTAATAAAGGGCCCTTTGTATGAGGAAAAACAAGCACACAATCAAAAAGCATTTAAACTGTTCCTTCATTACTACATATCCCATTGTATATAAAATAAAGTAAATCACATTGTTGAGTGCATGCCTCTTCTGAATTGGATCTTGTACACAGCGGAGATTAAAGGATTTTCCATAGATCCTTAAAACACCATGCACAGTGGTATATTTCACATACACTCCCAGTCAAAAGTTTGGACACACCTTCTTTTGGCTGGTAGTGCATATACATCAAATTGATAGGCACATGTACTGTATAATGCTCAGATGCACAAATAAGCCTTTTTGAGTCACCCTAGACTACACCTAGACTTGAAGACACAATTTTGGATACTCATACTGGATATACTGTAGATAAAAAATAAATACAGACATAAATATAAACAACTGTAGACTGAAATAGACTGAAATATTGATATGAAGATGTCTAGATGAAAATATTCAGTCATGGTCACACCATCACAGACTGCACAGAAATTAGTTAATGACAGTGAATTTGAGCTCTGCATTAAACCCATCCTTTTAACACACCAGTAGTGAACACACACAACCTGAGCGCAGGGGCAGTGGGCAGCACCTGGGGAGCAATGTTGGTTGGGTACTTTCTTCAAGGACACCCCAGCTATTGACCTGGGAACCCTCCGGTTACAAGCCCACTTCCCTCCAACTCATTCATGGCCATAAAACAAGTGACAAATGACTTTACAACTGACAAATGATGTTTTACTTCTCAGATCAGCAATTTGTGTGACACTGGGTGTTAAGGGTACAATCATTGCTGCCTTTAATTAATATTATTAAACTATTTTTTTTTGTGAAGTTCTTTGTCAAGCATTTGTCATTTATAAATGTGCTCTAACAATAACCTTGCCTGACTAGAACTAGAGTAGCTGTATTGCATTAGTAAACTGGGTAGTGTGTAGGCAGAGCTTTTATTATTGTTTCATTGTGATTATTAATTAAAGTTTCTAAATTTAATTTAATTCAGTTAAAAGTAAGTGTCTTCATTCATACCCCTGAGGTGGATTCTTGTCCAGCCAACCCATCTTGATGACAGCAACGAGCTGAGAGCTGTTTTCTTTCATGGCTGAAACCAGTTTGCCAGCATTAGGCAGGCAAACACTCCCCTGCAAGTTATTGAGGCTCCTCTCCTGCCATGGGGTCAGACTTTGGATGTAGGGAAATAAGAACATATGCTAAGACACACACTTATTAAATAATATTAACACAAAAAACCCATTGCAGACTCAATAATATGCAATAATCTGTTAAAGGTCAAGTGTGTAACATCTAGTAGGGTCTGTTGGCAGGCATTGAATATACTATCCTTTTGTGTGTGA
>JAFBJR010000179.1:1498171-1571515 GCA_016785285.1 Brachirus orientalis
CACACACACACACACTTTCTTTAGGAAAGGGCCTTACTGTACACAGGCTTTCACCTTGAGCAGCCATGTTTCTGCAGCAGCCAGAGTGGACAAACCAGCCAGAGAGTGTGTTTGTGTTTAAATGGGAAGCTTAAAATGCAAAGAAGAAAGACTTCCTTTCTGGTATGTGAAGGCCACTCTTGTTTTCAGATATGTGTGGGCAAGGAAGGAGGAGCAGAGAGGTCCTTCACAAACACAGTAAATACTACAGTCTACGCTTATTCTACACAATCAAAGCCACACATATTTAGTAAGCAAACATAGCCTGAGAGAAATGAGAATAATCATCATTTTAAAATCTAGCTAAATCCTAATTAGCAAGGTCACTAAAGTTTTGACACCCACAGTGAAAATTAAAGTTTCTGTGTTTATTTAAATGTTTTTTGTGTGTTCAGGTCTGACTCACTCATCATCATCCAACAGCTCTTCATCACTTAACCAAGAATTGTGTTGCACCCTTACTTGACTTGGCACTTGCAGGGACATGTCCTATTGGAGAAGACAGATACCATTCACATTGTACAGTAGGATAAGAGAAAGATGAGTTTAAAAGAAGAACATTCAAACACTTCATGCAACTTTACCCTGTCTGGTGCGCTCTTGCGTTTAACAACTGGATTAATGAAGTCTGGTTCCTCATACTCATCAGACTTATCATTGAGTGAACCCAGATCTGAGGGAAGGAGAATAAAACAAGACTTCAGCTGTGAAGTTAAACTTTGTAAACTTGCAGACTGACGGCTAGAATTTAAGGATCAAGGAGGCTGTTATTCAGGGATAATTCAGTGACTATTAAGGCTGATCAGCATTTGTTTATTAACACAAAAATACATGTTTTGGAAAAGACAAATGGGAATACAAATGGGCATAAAGTAAAAGATAATAAGTGTGGTATGCCTATGAGTCTTGTTCTCTTAAGAACTAGTTTTTCAGGTTGAGCGCCTCTAGTATATTGCAAATACAATGCAGGGATAATTTTTCTACAAGAGGCAGAGGCAGAGACTGCACCTAGCAGTGAGGCCTATGGAAATACCATAGATAGTTAAGTTTTAACTACAATATGTGATAATGATAATATCAGCTCTTAGTAGTTGCCCTGGACGATGTTTTACTTGATAAGCAAAATGAGTCTTCTTTTCAAGCCAACCAAACAACCCTGTTCTTCCATCTATTCCAATATGTGATTACAGAAGGAGACTGTCAGTAAATTTAAGACACAAGAAGTATGAGGAAGTAAAATGATAGAGTGAGTCATATCCACTGTGTAATCAGTAACAAGTTATTGTTTGGCTGTAATTCAATATAAATATAAATATCAATTGATTGTACCTATTGTACATTTGTTTTGAGGTCCTGGTAAGATTTGCTAAACCAGGAAGCATAGTGCACACTTGTCAGTTATAAAGGCAGGGAATGGCAGGTGGTGTTTGAAGAAAAATTGAAGTGAAATACAAAACCTGATTTGCATTAAATACATATTATCTTGAGGTAAGCTTAAAAGTTTAAATAAAAAGTGTAACTAAGCTCAAAAGTTCTTGCTAGCAGCCTTATCTGGGCTAAGACTGATCTACTTCAAAAAACTGTACTTACAGTTTTAACAGTAAAACTACAGAAATTTGAATGACAGGCTGCAGACACAAAGACACACAGAGACACGTGTTTTGTGTGGTTATGTTCTATGTTTGAAAGCAGAATATTATCAAAATAATTAACAGTGATTATACTTTTAAGATTATGCTATTTGCTGAACTCACGAGGGGGCTGGGAGACTCTTCTGACAGGCAGAGACGGCTGAGTGTCAGGTTGAGCTGACTGTAGAAGGTTTTCTTGAGAGTGAGGAGTTTGAGGTGATCTTATCCGCGGTGGGACCTGTGGAGTTTGGTCTTTTTGCATCTCATCAGTGGCTGTCGTGGTGGGAAAGGAGCTAAAGGATAAAGTGGTACAAGACAGGTCAAAAGAAAGTTCTAGATCAGGAGATGAGACTCCAGACAGCATGTTGATCCAACATTGGGTAAAAATCCCACAAGACAGGAGATTCTATACATCTGCTGTTGACAATGACTTGTTTATTGTTTTCTCTCATTCCAACAATGTTACACAAAGTTTATGAGATGTCTTTAAAAAATTCACAATGAAAAAATCTAGTCACTCTAGTTAACATCCCTGGTAACTAGGTTTAGTCCACATTACTGACTGCTGCTATGAAGCCTCAGCTTTCTTCATGGAGTTGATTCCAGAACTATGAACCCCTCAGCTTTCCTCCTCACTGACTAGTTCTCTCTCTTCCTGTGGCTTTAACAGCAAGTCCCAACCTGCACCACTTACCATCACTATGTAAACACAGCATACCTCTATTTCCTCCATAAACATACACATTAACTGCCCACCACTGTTGGACTGCCCACCATGTCCAACAGTTTTTTTTATTTTTTATTATTACCATGATTATCTCCAGCTCTCCTGTCTTTGCAATCCGGTTTATTTTGATAATCCATGGATAAAAAGGTTTTGCCAGGTAAACAGTCCATATATCTCAACATCTATGGGCAACACTTTCTATGCTAAATTATACTAATCGTGCTTTACTTTATACAATATCAGTCACAATATTTAGTGTTGGAGGGCACAAGTGTGATGTTGCTGACAAAGATTCAACTTCCACTTCCACATAGCATCCCATATTCTTCCACACAGGTCAGCTTCAACTCTGCTATTTTCTGGCAGCAATGTTCTGCCTTTAGTGTTAACATTTAGCAAGAAACACTTAATACAAAGTTCCTGTGCTCCAAAACATTTTAAGAACAGAGATTTACATCAACAGTGAATCAAAGTGCTATGTATTAAAACTTGTATGACTGCTTAACTCTCTGCAACATGCACACACAAAGGTTATGTAGGACACTGAAGCAGCAAACAGTGCCATCTCTCTGTATTCCCTCCTCTGTCTAGCAAAAAACATTTCAGAAATTTGTGATTTCTCCCCTTGCATGACCTTGCATGACCAATTAAAATGTTGAATATATATATTTTTTTTAACAATTTTGACTAATTAACAACTACTACCAACTCATCATTGTAAACCTCTACCAACCAGTCAAACAGTCACAACCTTCCCCATTACCCAAACATGGTGCATTAAAAGAAAAAAAAAAGAAAAAAAAAAAAACACCAGCACTCAAATATAGACTGTGCACACAAGCAGAGTGTTTTAACAGCTGACAAACTGAGCTGATTCCTTGCTGATGGGAAAGCCAAGAATAAGCACATTGGCCTGTTTTCGGGTCATCCAGAATTGCAAAAGTTCCTCTTTATTCGTCCATCCTTTGTCATTTCCTTCATTACACCGATTAATAATATGAAATACACATCAGACCTCAACAGTGCTTTCAGCATTGAAAATGCCAAACTAGTTAAGATACAGTATATCAAAATAGGACAATGGCAGAACACTTCCACCAGTTTCAGATACTTTACTTTTCAACTTTAATAATCCTCTCTGTTAGTTGTTAGAGGCAGCAGGCTGTGCATTACTCAGCTTTGACATGTTTGGCTGTTAGGCAGCTCTTAGACAATCAGAAAATGATACATTTCATTGAGCAAAAATACAGTATGTCGCTTGCTTTGTTCTGTTCCAGACACATCACTATGGTCAAGCTATATACATAATCTGTCAAGACCATAAGCTGCATATTTTCAATTATATAGTTTAAATGAACAAGACATGGTCCACATACCTTCATGAAGAAATTATAGTCATTATACACAGGGATTCTAGTCCAAACTAAAGACAAACTGAGGAAGTCACTAACCATAATTTAAGTTAATGTATACACAAATTATTAATTTCTTCTGGTAATAATAATAATAATAATGTAATATAGAAGACCCACAATGGCAGGAAACTGACCGGCTGACACAGTTCCTCCTTCTCTAAAGAGTGGGAGCTACATGCTATATTTATTATACTCTCTGCTGCCTAACAGATGACAGTAGGCTGATGAAACAATGAATGACCATTCCTTTCTCCTCCCACTCTAAGTATATATAAAAGCATAGTTCTGGGAAAATGTTCCATACTTTAAGAAAAGATAGTGATGCTTGAGAACCTTAAGGTATGGTGTTGAAGATGGAACGGTATTTGGGTTTCTTGCACCAGCTTCCTTTTTGTCTTAGATACAAGCAATATGTGGCAGTGTTGTAAATCACAGCACCACTTCAGTCCACACATTCAAGTGTATAAAACTTCTGCCGTCCGCAACAACTAATCACTCTAAATAGATGCTTTTGTATTTGTCAAGGACAAACTGGTAACTGGATATACCTATGGTATTTCCCTCAACATTTATGGACCCAGGACAGGGCTGACCAACTCTTACTCTGCTAAAAAGCTAAACAAACACATGTAAACATGTCACTAAAAGCACCTGATTTTTAGACAAACTGGTAACTCGCCACTAATGTTCGTTCTCCAAACATATTTACAGTGTATTTATAGCATCACTAACGGCAGCTCATTTTCTACTCAAGAAATAAAAACCTCAGTAATTTAAAGTACCAAAACTGGTTTAAGACTGCAGTAGCAAGAAACATGGACATAGCAAGAAAGCAAATCAAAGCTTCCTTGTTTGAAACACAACCATAGACTAGAGTGAGAGGAGGGAGGAAAGCACCTGCTTTAAAACAAGTCGAGACAGAGAAGCAACATGTAGAGATGTCATTTTTATTAATCTTACCTGTCTTGACATATTTAAAGGAGTCCTCTTCAATGATGATACAACACACAGCGGAGAAGAGGGAAGAGAAAAAAAGAGTAGGACGAAATGACAAGCTAACCAAAAAGTGGGAGGAGGAAACAAAGCAAACTGACAAGGAAGCAAGAGAGTGGCTGGTACACAAAGACTGAAGGTAGTTCCTGGTAATAAATCAATTTATCTTCCCCTCTTCTTCACTCACAATTTTTCACTCTCTCTTTTTCCACCTTGTCACATAGGCTGAGGAGGAGGAGGATGAGAAGAGCTTTTAACCACTAGTGTTCCTCTCTATTGCAACTTCCTTCCTCCCTCTATAGCTAGGTTCTCTTTTAAACAAAGACAGGCAGCATGCACAGGCTACTCAGAACAGCAGTCTAAAAGTTTGAGATAAGACTGGTGACAAAACGCACACGCAAAAAAAGAAAAAAAAGAAAAACAGTAAAACTGGCAAAGGAAAATAGCAGACCTTAATCTGCTCACAGGTATGACTAAACAGGCCTATTTCTGGGTTCTGCCGGCCTGCGAGTTTCAGCCACCCAGTCTGTGTTTCAGTCTCAGTTTTAGTAAGTTTTTAATTTTAAAATGAGGAAGTGTCTAAAGGTCACCAAAAACATTATCTGTGTGTCAAAGTCCACTTCAGTTTTAAAAGTCATGCATTTTACAATTTTTCCACTAGAGGTCAGCACTATCTTATAAGTAACTACAGATATTTTACATGAAAGATGTTTGATTGCTTCTTTAGGAAATGTACAATAAAGATACAAACATATACTGTACTAGACAATCACTTTGTTACATTGTTTTGAATGGGCACCCATTGTATATATATATATATTGCTAAAATTCCTACTTTAAATATTCTTTCCCCAAATTAACATGCAGAGTGAAGGTGTAAACCTAAACTACTACTATAGAATCACAGAGGCACAGGGACGGACCCATTTAAAACAAAGTACAGGGAAACAAATGTAACCCATACAAATGAGTCAGTTATGTCATTCAGTAGTTTTTCCTTTAATTAATATATAATTCTATAATTAAATCAATTATAGAATCAATATGAAAACAGCAAGGAATATATGGATCTACAAATCCAGTAAAGGGACTGTCACATTCCACAGCTGATGGTCACATAGCTGTCACAAGATCTATGAGCAAAACAATGTGTGTATCCAATATCAGTGCAGATAGTCTTTTTCTTTAACTAAACAGTTGTAAAAGACAACCAAATAGCACATAAACATATTTAGGAGCTTTACCTGTAAGATCTGGAAGACTGTGAAGGAAGCCGGTATGGGATTGGTGGCGGGCCTTTTGGCCCTCCCCCTACTTTTGGAGGGAGAGGTGGAGCATTACAGTCATCGCTGAGAGAGATAAAAGGGGAGACAGGTGAGGTTTTTCTCCCTTCATCACTAACCAAATGATGGGCAGATGGCTGAATGTCTAATGTCTGTGGCCGAGTTTGTGCAGTGGTGTGGGATTGGGTGATTGTAGAAGTTAAACTCTGGGACTTGCTCCGAACAGCTTGAGCTTTAATATCATGTCCATCTAGTTTAGGGGAATCAGGGTTTTGAGCAGAAGGTAAAGGGCTCAAGCCAGAGCTAAAGCGCTGAGGAGGGCAGTTAGCAGAGCTTCGTGGGGGGACAGGGGGTAAAGAAATCTCATAAATTGGAGAGACGAGGGGGCAGAGAGATGAGTTCATTGAAGCATTGGGGCGAAACTTAGTCCTTTCTTTAGGCAAAGGTCTCTCCCTCTCTCCATCTATTCCTTCATCGCTCCATTCCTCTTTGCTTGGTCTTGCTGCTGATAGTCTTTTTTCAGGAACAGGTTTCTTTTCGCCGCCTCCTCCTCTATTTTCCTCTTTCTTCCTGGATGCTTGTCTCTCTTTAGGGACTGGTTTCTCTCTTTCTCTTGGTGTAGGTGTCAATATCTCTTGATGGCCTTTCTCTATTTGCTTGTGGATACATTTTTCATCCTCTGGGATCGTCACAGATCTCTCTCTATGTCCCTTTTCCTGCAATGCCTGATTACTTTCAGATGGCATAGAGGGAGAGTGTAAATCAGATTGTGTGTCACGAATGCCATGTGTTTTGTTCAGGCTAGCCAGAATGCGTCTCTGATGACCTGGCAAGGTGACACCCATCCTCTCCAGCTGATCTAGCGTGAGGTTGCGACATTGCCACAACATTGTCAGCCCAGCACTGTGAAATGTTTCAGAGTACTGCTCCAGACGAAGTACACATAACCAGTCCCACACATCTGTACTGGAGTCAGATTGAGACATGATTGATGTGTGAGAGCTTGACATGTGTGAAGGCAAGTCCACATCCATGGAGAAAATGTAGATTTAACACCTTAGAACATGGCTTCCACAACCTGTAACAAAATAAAAAAAACATGTAAAATAAACAACGCATACATTCAAAGAAAGAACTGGCATAAGACAGGGTTTTCAGTGGAACAATGTAAAACAGCAGTGTCAAAATTGAAATGATGATCGCCACCAGGAAGTGAAAGCCTTTACAAGAACATTAGTCTAGAAAAGCTATTTTCAACAGCAGCTCATTTCAGTGCCTACACTTGGGTTTAAAACATTTTACATACAGCGCCTTGAAAAGGTATTCATACCCCTTGAACTTTTTCACATTTTGTGACCTTACAACCACAAACTTGAATGTTTTTTATTAAGATTTCATGTGATCGATCAACACAAAGTGGCACATAATTGTGAAGTGGAATTTAAATGATACATAGTTTTCAAAATTTTAAGCAAATAAAAATCTGAAAAATTTGGTGTGCATTTGTATTCAGCTGTATTTTTTTAGATTTTCTTTTAATTTGTTGCACATACATATTAACCTTGGATTATGGAGCACAACTGACAACTCACTAAGGCTTGGATAGATATAAACACACAGTATGTTAGAATTACTTTTAGGCAATCAGCCTCCAGTTTGTGCTAGAGTGTTGTGCTACAACATCATCTATAGAGAAGTGTCAGTTACACAACCAGTATTGGTACACAGAGCATTTACGCAAAAACTTGTTTTTCCTCTACATTTCTCATTCACTTGAACACCACTCAGAGCTGCTGATCTTGTGGTGTCTGTTTTATAATTTATTTTTTTTTTGGTTTATGTACAGTATATTTAGAAAGGAGTGCTAACACATTTAGTTTTGAGGTATATATTTCATAACTGTGTGGTATATACACCACACAGTTATGAATCATAACTTCAACTGTAAACCATTTTATGAACAATTTATTTATATTTCTAAATTTCCTCTTTTCTATGAAATGGAAAAACAAAGTTGGAATGTAGAAAGTGGAAGGTGCTAAGGAAGTGGGAGCATAACAAGATAGTAGGAGGAAGGGGGTTGTTCTTTCTAGCCTCTCCCAGTTGTGCTTAAGATCTACATGCTCTTTATATTTATAAAATACATTTTAGTACCATGTGTGAAGACGGGTGAGAAAGAACGGCATAGTTTTTTTCCCCCACCTTCACTTCAAAGATTTAGACTGCAGACTAAATCTTTGCTTCCGTCATATTCAAAATAGGCATAGAGCAATTAGTGCACCAAGATAAAGTTTGTTCAGTCAAACACTCTTACAGGTGACAGTGATATTCAAATATTACAGGGCACTGATAGGCAATAATAATAAATGAGTACATATCTTTTGCTGACATTATGTTCATTTGAACTTATTCTGTGTTGCTCATACTTTCCTGTTATAAATATAAGTTTACCTACCTTGCTTTATTATCATTGAGATTAAGAATTTAAGGCACTAGTCACTAGTAACCTTTTAATGATTAATTCAGTTATAAAACAAAAACAATAACAAAGAGGCAAAACAGTGCACACATGGACAGCTTCCCGGCAAGGATATTTTTGTAACTGTTATATCAGTGTGACTTGGAAGTTAATGACAACAAAATAAGTATAAGTGACAATGTTCAGTGCAAGAACTACTTTTCAGTGGTTAGTTTCTTAAAATATATGTATTTCATTTCCTGTCTACTGTTTCTTCTAACAGGGCAAGGGAGTAGAGACAGGGGATGGTGTGAATCTTGCTATAGTTTTTCTAATAAAAGAGCAAGCTTCCTTTTTTCAGTTGAGGAACTAAGAGACACTTCATGTGATTAATTACAGTCTAGTTGCTCTCCAACTGCCACTTGTTGTGGTGTTATTCATAAACTAAATTTACATTTGAATATACCAGCATATTTGACTTTAATAATCCTCAGCATTTTCAACTAGAAAAGTCCTTAATCAGCCGGTGTGTGGTTGTGTCTCATGTTAAATCTTAATATAAAGTGAAGGCATGTTTTAATGTTGGCTTTAGACAAATTCTCATTTGCATTTCCCAACCATCATCTTCCAGTGTGGACATTTCATTTCATCTCTCTCCACTCTCTCCTTCTCTGTTCATCCACCCCCCTTCCCTCCTACCCTGAAAAACACCAATAACAGAGTCTCTGTGCTTCCTTCACAATGGGGCATTCTGTTGTCCAAGCAAGTACACATAGAACACACAAATACACACAGCCACACACACAAGATGGAAGAGAACACATGGTAGGGGCAAACAGTTAAAATTAACACTTTAAAGCAAGTGTACATGTATTAATACTTTTTTGTTGATGTGTGTGTGTGTACTTGTAGATAAATCTTTGTGAGGACCAAATTTATAAATCATGGGAAGCAAGGACATATATTTTAAAGTGAGGACAGAATCTCATTTGATTTAAATTGTGGTTAGATTAGAGAGTAAATAATCCAGAATAATCACTGACCTTGTCAGAATAATCACTGACCTTGTCAGAATAATCACTGACCTTGTCAGGACCAGTAGTCATCATAGAAATCAAAACCTGGTCTTAATGTGGCAGAATCTCATTTGATTTAAATTGTGGTTAGATTAGAGAGTAAATAATTCCTTAAACCACTTTTTTATGTGAAAATCAATGTACAACATATATAATGTTGTTTGTTAATCCAGGTCCAAATCTTGACAATGTCAAGTATTTGAATTATGCATATTATGTTCCAAATATGTGTATATAATGTGTTTCTTGCCAAATTACCAGCTACAGCATTTGAATTTTGCCACTGCCTGGCCGACCTCCCACACATCAGTAATATAAATACATGCTCCTGCTCATTTAAAGTTGAGGAGATTAGAGAGTGGAGTGAATACTATATTAGTTTTCCTTTTCACCTATTCACAAACATTAATACTGTGCTTTTTATATCAAACATCTACCATAGTTAGTTATCAAACGTGTTGGGCTCAAATGTGAATTATCAGATTTTAGCCCCAAGCCTGCTTCCTTCCTTGTAGGGCTGAACAATTATTTTCCAACTTAAATTGTAGTTTGAAAACAACACAATTAGCAAATTGCATCGGTTGCAATTGAACCATTCTATTTTTGATTGTAATGTGTACTTTTTTTTACCAATTTTAAAAAAAAGTATATGTACATGTAAAAAGTAAATATTTTATTTTTTATTCATTTTTACAAATCACACTGATCACAGTGCCTTAGTGTCATGTTGAAAATTCTAATCTGTTCATGTGCACTAAGACACATGGTCATTATGACACATCACTGCACTGATCATATCAAATGTACTTGTTTGACATGCTATTCAATCTTGTTTTAATTTACAATGAGTGGCTTTATTATTTAACCTGCTTAGTGAACCTATGTTAGCGACAGCACAACAAATTAGCATTATTTATGTAAATTCACCAATAAATGTATTTTCCTCAAATTATGGACAAGTAAAAGCTTAGTGTGAGTGTGAAACATTGAAGACTTAAATATAAAGCATTTTTTACATACATGCCAATACAACATGAAGAAGGACTAACAATCAATTCAGCTGATGATTGAAACACTGGCATCAACAAGATGACCCTCTCAGTCACACACACACAGGTCATGATGTCATGACTCATATACTAAACATTAGACACACTGCCGCTTTGACCACTTTCAATTTGAACCAAGTAGTGACTCAGTCTTGCCAGTAATGCAATTCTTCCACACAATGCACTCTAGTGAACAAGCACACATACACACACACACATACACACAGCTAAAACTCTCTTAGGTGCAACTTTTCTCAAAAGGATACTTCCCATGGCAGCAAACCAAAAACTACAGATCACATTTAACCATCCAACCAACTGAAGCAGCTTAAGACTAGGAAATGTAATACTACATATGTCAGCTAACATTTTTAAAAACAGCACTGAGTCAATATCTTCCAATTTTGAAGGGAAGTGGCATCCCTCTGCCACACTATGTTTCATGGCTGATCACTGCATCTAAAGTCCTCAGTCTTACCCAATATACACCTCTCAGTATAATTCACTAAAATTTCACCACAAATGAAATCTTCCAAAACTGAAACCCAGTTGAAACCCAAGTAAACAAACTTTGTTTTTAATGTCATACTTTCACAAAAAATATCTAGCACGCCATGTACAAGCCTGTGTAATCTAGAGTCCTCTGTACCAGTGAAATACTTAAGCCATCCTCTCACCTCACTGCAGAGTGATTCAGTAGCAAGTAATCATGTGAGTGTATGAGACAAAGAGAGAGAGAGACACAAAAAGATGAAAGATAAGTGAGAGGACAGACAGTGCTATCAGCACTTGATGTCAGTGTCAAAAACACACACAAAAACTCAGGGTTCTAATCAAACCTAAATCTATATTACAAGTTGTAGAAGTGACAGATCTGTTTTTCTGACATTTATGCACTTTTGCTAAATGTGCACACCCATTCCACCAAGAACTAGCATAAGCTATCAGTGAAAACATGCCAGCTAATGCGTACACATGTAAATCGTAACTGAATTTTTGCCATTTTTTGACTGGAAACTAAACATTGCAAACCACTCACCCACACCAGAGTCCATAGAAGATATTCACGTTTTTAGCTCATGGTGATACTGGAGCTGCCGTCATCTATTGCCCCATTTGGTCTGTGTCACTTAGGTAAATCAGAATGAGAATAAGATGTACCTCACAAAATAACACATTTGAACTAACAAAAGGAGTGGATCAACAACTCCACTGTGTCATGATGCAAATCACTAATTGTATCTATGGAATTTTGGTGCCAGGAGTAAGTGGTTTACCGAGTGACACAAACTTCAGTTTTCAGTCATAAAAAGGGTATCTAACAGCAGACTAAAGCAACAAAGTAGTCACAAGAAACACTCTTAAGGTAAACTCAAGCACTTACTGTAATCCCACTTCAAAAAACATGAACTATCCATTTAAATGGCTAAATTTGAAATGCTGCTTGTCTTGGCCAATGACAGAGTCATCATATGCTTAATTCTTATTTTTACTCAGTGTACTGTTTTAGTACCATTATGTTGTTTTCTTCTAGATCACATACATTTGTATTACAAAAGGCCTAATGGACAGACAAGAAAACAGAGCATGACAGTTTCCACACATATAATATGAAAGCGTTTTCACAGTTTCACTATTGAACTCACCATGTTGAATCTATGCATGAAAACAGCAGACATGTAGGTGAGCCCTGCCTCGGTGTACCAAAAAAAAGCAGAAATAAACAACGGAAGAACTGTCCTAATCAGCTTTGTGGGTTTGTGTAATGTGCTGTAGCGGCAGGTTGAAACTGGGGAAAAAAGTGTATGGAGTTAAACCTGTGTTCTTTTAAAAAAAAAAAAAAAAAAAAAAAAAAAAAAAAAAATTACAAATATTTTTCCTCGTTTCAAATATTCAGTGACTATCTTTCAGTGTTAAAATACAAAATAGTTAATCTAGTTTCTTTTATGGGTTTACCAGAAAGGATGTCATTCTTCATTTGATACCAAATATCAAAACAAAGATCACACACTTGGGCTGCTGTAGAAACATAGCAATGCAAGGAGGCAACTTCCATAAAGGAAGGCCCTTGCCTGAAATACATCTAAAAAGGCTTTTTCTTAGACTACCCAACCCAAATATTTTTTTGAAATTTTACACACTCGAACTTTACAGGTACGGTGTGTAGGATTTAGCAACATCTGCTATACCTGTGAAGCCTAACGTTGCATCTAATTTTATGGAAGAACCTATGGAAGCCTTCGTTTCTCATTGAAACTCAAAAGACGTTCCGTTTTCCATTAAAAACATGGTCTAATACAGCGGCCTAAGTAGAGACGACCCACTCTTTCTGCTACTGTATACTCCACCTGAGGGTCGTCAGGGCACTGAAGCCAATCCCACCTGACATAGGGTGAAAGCTGGGGAAACACTCTGGACAGGTTGCCAGTCCACTGTAGAGCCCACACACAGAGACAACTGTCTTACATTCACACATACAGTTCATTTAAAGTATCCAATTAACCTTTGCATGTTTTTAGACTTGTGGTAGGAAACTGGAAAACCCAGAAAACATGAAAATGCCACACAGAAAGGCCAGGGTCAAGAACCCAGAACTTCTTACCGTGAGGCAACAGTGCTGGCCACTACTGCACCATGTAGCCCATATGAAGGGCTCATTCTTTGCTAATGAAAACAACAGTTCATACATCCAGGTGACTCACTCTCATACATCAGTATAGTTATTTTATATTCAATTTCTGTCAATCATCGTCACCTTTCTTCTCCTTTCTGGTGTTCGGTTCAAAAAACGCAGTTGAACAGGTGTGCATGATTGAGAACAACACAGTAAGTGTGGGGGGAAAAAACAAAACCTGCAGGACCTCCACCTGTCACAAGTCCACCTGCTAAATCTGCATTAGTCCGTCTTTGGTTTTATTCACTGGTTGACAATCTTTCCTGCTAACAGCTTAAACTGACGAATTCCTCTGGGGATAAAGGAAACAACCACAGCTTTAGTCACACAGAGCATTTTTCCTGTGGCCGCTGAGGAAAAACACCCGACTCTTTCACGTTGTCCAAGTGAATTAGGTCGACAATTATTTCCTCCTCGTTATCTGACTTACGAAAACAAAACTGGACTCTTACAGTTTTTTTTTTAGACAAAACGTTTTCGGCTACGGTGAAAACGCGTAATTATTGCGTTATTTCCACCGTGACACGTCGAGCTAACGGTTAACGTAGATGTAACTAAAACAACACAACAATTTTTAGTTTTTTTGAGTATTTAAGTTGTTTGTGACAGAGAGAGAAAAGTTATTTTCTCGTCATTTACTCACCGTTTCGTGGCCTTACGAGTGTCCTGCTCACTGAGGCAGACTATGGTTTTGTTTGAGAAGCGGAGTTTAGTGTCTACGATTGCGACCCACAACTCAGGACAACAATTTTCTCATGGGTGAAAAAATCGGCAGCGACTCACACAGACCTCCACTGTTAATCTCAAGTGAATGAGATGCTTCCGTTTCCGTGTAGCCTTTCAAAATAAATGAAAAGTTTTACATTAACTTGTTAAATGTTTTATTTGATAGGTACGTTTTCCGGTATTTCTCGATCAACTTGCGAAAGCTTCCGCACGGCCGTCATGTGACCTATACAAAAGACTAGCCAACGCTGTTGTTTTCACGTAGATGCCCATTAAATGGATATTAACGTGCCACTTCGCTCATCGTCACTCTAAGTCAGTTTTGCGCAAAATGTTTGTATGGGAAGTGTCAAGAGCAAATCTGTGCATCTTATAACGTTTCTGACTTTACTGCCACCTAATATTTTTGAATAGGTACACCAACCATTTCCAAGAACTGTACATGTAATAAATGAATCTCAACTCAATCTTATGTCTGTTGTTTAAAACGTATGCACATACATTTTTTAAACAATAATATTTATTTACAAATGTAAATTAAATATACAGTTTGTGAGACTTTTGTCCACCACTAGGGGAAACAATGAGCTAATGATTTTTAATGGCTAATACAGAACATGAGACTTTTTAATGTATTTTACATTAAAAAAAAAAGAAAGTATAAATCGGTAGACACATTTATGCCTACAGCTTTTATCGGTGCATGAATTTACTGACATTGACATTTATTGCAACAGACTTTGCTTTTAAATTCACAAATGGGACATGTTTATTATGAAGAAGCTGTTAAAATGAATGGGTGGAAATTGGTTTGGGTATGGAAATAATCCAGTCACTGCTGTGACAATGAACTGACATCATTTTGACCTATTCTATCTTTGTAGGTTGCAGTCGTGTGGCAGTTAAGTCAGCATAAAATATAATAGGCCTCCAACTCCTTAGTTGTAAAGTCCCACAAAACCGGAAGAGGGCACCATTGACAATCAAGACTTTGAGCGTTGTCTATGGGGAAAGTATTGAATTGCCAAGGCACAAAATAATGCAGGGACAAATACATTTATAATAAAAAATAAGAGTCCCTTGAATGTACCAGAGTTTGCAGAGTCAAGTAGAGGGTAGGTTAAAATCACACTGATAACTTCATTATGAACTGTAAATAAATCATGAATGAATTGGATTAACCAATTTGATTAATTCTTTTAAAAGTATGTCTATGTTCATCCAAAGCTGAAAATGTACAGTATTGTCTGTTATTTTGGTCTTTATGATTATTTATGTTTAACATCTGATTGATTGTTATATTCTCTCATGTTTCAATCAGGTGCCCTGTATCAGGTGCCTTGATCAGGTGCCTTGAAGACATGTAAACAGGAACATTGCATGAACAATATGCATGTGATCTGTGACTGTGACGGCACAGTGACTGGACAGAAGTGTATGGGGTAAAAATTAAGATGAGAGATTAGTTTGAGGGAAAGCAAAAGAAGGGGATGAAAGAAAATAGGGAAGTTTGGAAATCTGAAGAATTTGGCAGGTAGTAAAGATACAAGTTCACAGAACGGTATCAAAGATGGGTGTAACATCTAGGGAAAAAAGGAAAGATTTAGATCGAGAGCAAGGAAAATAAGAGGCAGAGGACCTGATGATGAGGGAAAAATGGGAAAGAGAGGAATAATAATAATTAATAAGAAATAATTGAAGGCAAGGGGTCCAGATGTAGATGCAGATATGGGAAAATGAAGAAAGAAAGAGAGGGTGAGATATGAGTGAAATCGTGGGAAGAATGAAGAGCAGATAATAAAAGGGTAGAAACCAAGTGAGGGGAGAACACAGGAGAGGAGAGTGTGGTGGTGATGAGTCATCACCAGGCTCTCAGCCATGGTGGCCCGGGTTGCTGTGGGGGTGGTAGTGTGACACATATGCAGGAAACACATACAGAGGGGTGTTGGCTGTCACGCTGCTCACGTCTCCTCCTACTGCGGGGGAAGGTAGAAGACAATATAGGGATGCCACTGGGACACACAGTCCACATGCTCCCACACATGTAGCCCTTTCCTCTGAACACACGCATGCACATAATAATGATGGTGAAGCAAAAGGCCTCATTAAGACGCTGAGGATGGATGGATGGATGGATGTTTATCTCCAGGGGCATGGAGAAAAATGGTCAATAATGCTGTAAGAACACTGGAGCCTGTGCACAGCTTATGTCTTTTTGTGTGTCTCATATACACCTTTCTGCATCATCCATCCATTTATTAGGTGGTCCAAGTGCAGAGGCAGATGCTGTCATAAGAGATTAAAGAGAGATTATGGCCTGCAAAGATTATTTTAGCCGTAACGTTACATGGACAGTATATTTCTCTTACTGAGGCATTAAAAATTATTTTCTTTATCCATAGTGTAGGCTATAATTTCTGTTCATCATCACAGGGAAGCAGAAAATAAAGCTGTTATGCACATAGTGCATTTACTTTATATTATCTGCGCTCTCAGTTTAAATCGACGCAAGGAAAAACGGGGTGGCCACATTGCAGTAAATCGCTTCAGCCGCGACATGAAAGCACTCATCCCTCCATTCCTCGCTGGTGCGAGTCGATCTCAGAGTTGTCATGCCAACAGTTTGGGGATTCTAAGTTCTGATGTAGGCCACTGCACTCTCACACACATCATGTGTACTTTCCAGAGACTATAAAACAAATAACCAATATGTCATAGCATTTACCTGATGGCAGTTCACTGTTAACATCAATGTTTTTAGTACTATCACTAAAATCACCATCTGTGAATGAGTGTATGTGTGAGGGATCAGTGACTCCACCTAACCAGTCATCAGTATCAACACAACCTGATGCAACATGCATGCAGCAGCAGACACCAGCCAAACACACACACACACACACACAGAAAAACGTAGTCAGACTAACAGTGAAATTTGAAAACCTTTGTAGTAATTTGTATTTAATTTTTAAACTCTACATACATTCATACATCTCTCAGATAGAGGAGCAGACAGTACATGTGAGAGTGTGTGTATATGAGTGTAAGTGTGTGGGAGAATCCAGGTTAAGTTTTGGTGTTCCAGCTGCCTTCTGCACATCTGCATAATAATTATGCAGTTACAAAATGTGATGGAGAGACATGGTGTGATGAGAAACAACATGGGCATAAACTTTGCAAATTGTGTGTATGTATGTGTGCATGTCAGTGGATAAATGCACTGTTCATGAAAGGCAGGTGTCCACATGTTTACATACAGATATGTTCTTATCACTATCCAGGGCTGCACCATTGTTTCACCACAAGGAATGTATAATTTCTGAAACCCACTGTTCATATTGTGAACGACAACAGGGAGTTTCATCAGTGAATCTTAATGGAAAATATATTTTGCTATGATAGTCTGCATAGGTCCACATTAGAAAATCTTGCCTGGCATAAAAAAAAAACAAATCACATTAAGAGCCACTTTTTGACATGTTAAACACTAGTGTACTGATATGTAAATATAAGTAATCTTGCAGCCCGGTTGTGAATGGGACGATTTGAATGCATGTTTGTGTATGTATGTATTATGTATGTATGTATGTATGTATGTATGTATGTATGTATGTATGTATGTATGTATGTATGTATGTATGTATGTATGTATGTACGTGTGTATGGGACCAAGTTGGTGAAGTATGAATCGATGTACATACACATACAGTCATGTATTCATGCCAGTGTGTATGTCTGTGTGTGTGTGTGTGTGTATTAGTCGCTGTCTTCTCTCTCCTTGGCCTCAGCCAGTGAGCTCTCATCAATATTCTCCAGGCTCTCAGCACGTTGGATGCTGAGCTCAGAGAGTGGGATGCTGGGTAGTGTAGTCTGCTCAGGGTAGAGCCAGGGTTTGAAGTTGGGGTTGTGCCTCTGCTTCCACTCTGAATACTTTATACAGGCTTTGTTGATCTTCTTCATTGCCTTGATGGTATAAAGAGACATTTCTGCTTAATTTATGAGACAGATTTGCACCAGTCCATTTTCATAAAAGACAATACCGTGACAGAATTGGCCTGAATGCTAAACTACTTAAAAAAAAATTAAATATTTATTGGTCCTAAAGGGGCTGCTAAAGGCAAGTGGGTCAACAAACAAACAGTGCATATTTCTAAAATACAATATACAAATAATTAAAAATATTATTTGGAACAGACAAATAAAGAATCTATATATCTATCTAAAGTGTGAGTGCATTCATGAAGGGATCTGGCCATTTCTTGAAATGTTTTCTTCTAACAGAGATCTTCCTGTTTGTTTTATACACATACACTCTATATCATCACTGCTGATGGTAGCACCTGAAACATGACTGGGATCATTAATAATTTTACAGGCCTTTCCGATTAATTGTTCAGAATTAAGATGCAGGAAAGATAATAAATCAACAGTATCATAACAGTATTTATATATTGATGGTATTTGAATGACTAAACAGACATGATGTACAAAACTCCCTGTATTTGTCTTATTAAAAGTCATCTGCATGGACATTTTAAATTTCATGTTTTATGAGCTTTGATTTTCCATCATCCATCCATTATCAACAGATTCCTCCATCTCCGTGTGCTCTCTCTCTCTATGCCTCACTCTCTGTCTCTCTCTCTCTCTCATCAAGCAAACAGACAGAGTGAACTGTATGTATGCATTGTGTGAGTGAACATTTTGCACACATATAGAATTTGTATATTTCTCATCCATGCCATGTATAAGCCCAGTACGGAGTCTACGGATTAACACGTGGATAAACAGACACTCTCAGAATATTGGGTCAATCTGCAAATTACTTACATGAGGAGCAAGGTAGTGAGAAGACTTGTTGACAACCCACTTGGGTAAAGAACCTGCAAAAACATAGTGAAAAAGGAGGAAAAAAGAAAGACAGTGTGAGAATGAGAGATGTGGTAAATGTAAAAGAGAGATTTACATGTTGGTTTATTACATGCTGTGTCATCCAGGATTAATGTGTAGCTTAAATGACACACACACATATGAGGTGACAAATTCAAGTCAAATTCACACACATTACTTAAGACAGACAGAATCTGTACATTCAACTCAGACGGTGAATTATTGAGAGAAAATGACACCAAAACGAAAGAAGGGAGAGGAAAAGGAAGCAGGGCAGAGTGAGAGAGTCCTTCATATGGTTACTATGACAACTCCTCTTGACATAAAGGTAGGAGAATGAATCATTCATTAGAAGTTTGAGTGTGTGTTAACCACCTGTGTGTGTGTGTGCGTACTTTTATTTGCTACCTTTGGTGAAAAAAACCCCACTAAACTTGCTACTTGGTCTCAATGGGACAGAACCTCATTTATGAGGAACTAGTCAAATTTAGGGCTAAGATTTAAGTTGTGCTTCAGTTAAGGTAAGGGTAAAGTTTAAACTGTTTATGATGAAGGTTAGGGATATAGCTTCAGTTAGGGTGTGTAAATAAGTTAGGGTTAGTCCATGCAGAGTCCTTAAAGGGTAGCTGCATGAATGTGCGCATGTGGTGTGTTTCTTTCTGGATGAGTTTGTCCTTGAGTGCTGTTTACTGTAGATTTCATGTGTGCTCGAGTGCATCTGATTTTGTTACCTCGTGGATCTATGTGGGCCATGTAGGTGAGGGTACAATGGTTGGGTCCTTGGCTCTGTATCATGTAGCCAGTCAGAATGGACACAGCTCGCACCATGTCCTTTTTAGGCGGGTATTTCTGTAACACACAACATACAAAAATAATGATCACCCTTGGGAATGGCATGTATGTAACAGCCTAGTTTTCCATAAAAGTGTCCTTCAACAGTACAAGGAAAGCTTAACCCACATAATTTGTTTTATTTTATTGATTTGCACACACAGTGTGAATACAAATAACACACATATGCGTCTGCAAGCACAGACACTCAGAATTAACTGCTACATAACAGCAGCATTAGTTAAATACCTGCTAATCTTGAGAACAGTATGGAGCTATTTGTGAACATTTATCAAATAATTTATAAAAGTATAAAATCTGCTGGAAAAGCAGCACTAGCACTGGAATTGGTTTATTTTCTGTTAATGATTGGCATGAGTATTCAAATTTTGTTTTTGGTTATAAAAAGCTGAGCAGTTAATGTGACAGTTCATAAATATATGCAGTACGTTTCTACTCAAATGTCTAGTTAATTTTTGATGCATCTATTATCACAAGGTGACAGCAGCAGCAAGCATTTAGTTAGTGGATTGCGTGTTGCATGCGAGCTTGCAGAACTGATGAAATATAGGTTTCTTGAATGCGTCTTTACGCTGCTCCTCTAAGCTCATCAGAGATTAGAGGAACAAAAGTACATTGGAAGTATTAGTCACCAATAAAGAGTCACTGTAGTCTTGTAACACCCAACTATTGGGGAGAAAAAGCAGACAGTTTTAAGAAATCTATTTTGGCTCTGGTAACATGCCATGCACTGGGTACTTTTTCAACTTAAGTAAAGTTTGGTCAAAGTTTGGACTTTTTTGTATACTTAAAAAAAACAACAAACTATTATGATCCTAGTCACATCACAAACCATGACAAAAGCAAATTTGTGAACAATACAGCTTTTCTGACAAATGTAACTTCCATATCTGTATATTTAAAATGTATGCATACACCTCTTAGAAAAAGAGTTTGTATAAACTCTCCTATGTATCTACTTTATCTTTACTCCTCCACAAGGAGAAGTAAAGTCAAATAGGCTACATCTGATTATTGCGAGTGACCTGAGCTTATCACACACACACACACACTCTATTATGTCCGTAACTCACTCACTGATGCAGGAATGTGCAACGGAAGTCAGCAGTTAACGGTCACATTAGAGGTCTTATCCTATTATAAACATGATACTAATGAGGGAAACTGGGACTGAGGAACAGAAAGGGAAAAAAGGGACACAATAGCAAGAGAGAGGTAGAAGAAATAGAAACTTACAGATGCCAAAAGAAGACATGGAAAAATACAAGCTTTTTATGGCACGCTGAAATGAATTTTCACCATTTTATGGCACTTGTATTGACCAAGCAATCAATTAACCTACATATTGGTCAGTAGAAGAAATCATCTGTTGTTTTAGCCCTAGAGAGTGGTGAGGAGTATAAGCCTTAAATTGCTAATGGTTGTCCTCCTCGTCTCCTCCTCTAGTTGGACAAGAAACACACAATTGAAGCCAAAATGAAGGCAGCGAGGTCAAGCTTGATTTTCAAAACTTACTGTCACTTACATGGTTATACTTTCTCTAATTACTGTTTGTTATCCTGAATTGGCTGAAACTAAAGCAGTGGCAGCAGGACCGAGGTACGTGGGTGCTCTATTGTTGGAAAGTCGACAAACTGTTTTACCATTCTGGAAGTAGTGGCTCTTATACTAGGAGACTTTAAAATGACTTACCCACACTGCTTTGTCTATCTATAGCGCAGTGCATGCAGCACAATGCCATGAAGCTAAACTGAATACAAGTTCAAGTCTGCTCAGCAACTGTGCAAAATATTTGTTAAAACCACTGAACAGACATGTGCAAGTTAGAGAGGAAAACAACCATGTGAACCGTGTGTGTGTGTGTAGGCTACTCACTGCATGTTTAACAGAGTAGTTCATGATAATATAATCTTTCCCTATTGGCAGCCAGGAGCGAAGTGTGACAACATCACGGTTCCGAAGAGGTTTTGGACACTTCCCTGTTGACAAATGAGGAAAAACAAGATAAATCTAGTGAACACAACATTGTAGATCTGTGCATTTGCATCACTTCACAGCTCCAAAACCCATCGCATTAGTGTCAAATGAGAGCAGATCCTTGTGGACTACAACATGCATCAGGAATTTACACGTGAATACGTTGACATACATGAGTAATAACCAACATCTGCGTTGACTGTGAGTTTCCCTATATCAAAAGTCTCGATAACATTTGTGTCCCATTTCCTTCTGTATTCAATGTCATGGAGAACATCATACATGGTCTCGGCTGACACGTCCTTGCACACCATCCGACACTGAAAGACAAGAACAGAGAGAAAAACAGGTTTCAGTCAAGCAGCAGCAGAATTGTAGTCTAAACTTTTATATTAAATGCATCTTTGCAATATATCCAATGCAAGCATTGCAGGAAAATCCATTCAATTTTAATGAAGCTGCATCCCATATGTTCCCAGTAAAGTGCTGCACCGTTGTTGACGAGAGCAATGGCATTCGCTGCTAATCATGCTGACGTAGGATGGTGTGATACAAAGAAACAAACAGTGGAGCAAAACATGAAAGACGGGCACAAAATTCAACTGCTGATCCGATATGCAAACACAAAGATTAAGAGGATGGATCAAGATCTACGTGTTGAGGGATCTGGCACATATTCAGTTTGAGTAACATGTGACATGAGAGATATGGTTACTGACATGTAAATGATAAGACATGAAGTGAGAGAGAGAGAGAGAGAGAGAGAGAGAGAGAGAGAGAGAGAGAGAGAGAACAGACCATCTAGTAAGATGAGTCATTACTAGACCTGAGCTCTTAGAGAGAGAGAGAGAGAGAGAGAGAGAGAGAGAGAACAGACCATCTAGTAAGATGAGTCATTACTAGACCTGAGCTCTTAAATGGAAAACAACTGATTCAAAACAGGACAGAGATGGACAGACTGACACACAGCTGGTCAAATGGTTGTGAGAATGAAGACTCTGACTACTTTCGATGCACAGAGACCCCTCCCATTTCAGTAAGAAACTTGAATGGTATATACTGTAGATTACTGTAAATTAACCCTGAGATAAAATAGAGCGATGGATTTGAAAGCAAATGTAAAGTATTGCATGTATAATCCGTTGTTTAGTCTAGTATAGGTGTGTCACAGCTTATTAATGAGACCATGGGGAAACTTACGTCAGGTTCACAGTAAATGGCAGCCCCATAGTAAATTTGTTACTAAGGTTACAATTGTCAAGGGGGATTAATAATAACAGCAGTGTTAATAATAACAACAAGGAGAAAGAGGAGGATTTCAAACAGAGAAAGAGTGAGATAAAGGGTGTGAAAGGATAAAGAGATAGAGGAGGAGAAACATAAACACTGACAGCATGTAAGGGACTGGAGGAGACAGAAAAGCTGAGTTAATGAGGAAGAAATAAAAGGGGTTTGTGAGTCCCCAATGACTTTAAACAAATTATTCCAGGAGGTCTAAAGCTCAGTTTGTCCCATCGTCTTTGTGGTGATCTTCAAGGGCTTAGTTTAAGAAAATTATCACCGTTTTTCTTCACCGCTGCTTGAAAATAAAATCTCTGGGTCTCCTTCACTAGATCAAAAACAAATAGTAAGATAGTATGTCTTATATACATATATATGTCACATTCACAGTGTTGCAAATTCTCACTGGGTTGAATCTTTCAAAACTTCTGACAAATAATATTTTTGAGTAAAGGCATCATGAAGAACATTTCCTTCATTTCTTCAAATATTTTAATGGTGATATAGTGGTGATAGTGACATACTAAAGAGGAGAAAGAAGGGAGGGTACAATTAAGGAGGAAGAGCTCACAAAAGGACCCAAATTAAGCAAAGTTAACTAGGTTATTATTCTAACTCTGTGGTGTCCCACTTTGATGCCAGTTATGAACGTCTGAATACATAATGTGTATAGTTTGACACAATGAAATTGCCACTGTAGTTATAATCAACTTTATTTAAAGTCAAAGTCAAACACAAAGCTTCATGGGACTTTACAACAGCCATGTAGTGTCTATAAGAGACTAGAAACATAAGATTGAAATGACATCTCTGAACACAAAACTCAAAAAGTGGCAGAAGTGCTGAATCAAAAGGGAACAGGATAATACAGACTGAATATTAAATAATATAATAATAAATAATAATAAATTAAATAAATGTTAAAAAGCCAATCAACCAATATGGTTCTGCTGAGGGAATATAATGACACATGCAGTATATCTAATGAAATCTGAACGCGTCTGTTAAACTCCAGTTATTCATATTCAAAGATGAAAAGATTAAATGGCCATGTCACTTCAGCAGCACTCAAGAGGAGTGCAAATATTACTGAGGGACAAACCGGCAATAGGCCACGTAAGCCAAATAAAGCCACATGCCATGATAAACATGGCACATGTGTGGTTACATCACTAAGCAAAGAGGGAATATAGACAAGACAAACATGTGAAGCCAACAGAGCTTTGTAAAAGTCACAAAAACATCCTTAACTGGCTACAACAACATCACGCCGTTGAGTCAAAATAAAGTATTTCATAGAAATACAGCTAATGTTACAGGTAAACAACTTATAATCATTTTATAGGATAAAATAAATAAAAATGCAACAGTCAACTGCAGTCATCACCCTTGTTCCAAATGTTTTTCTCTCTCTCGTGAATAAAAAGGGGACAAATGTGACCACTATGATACCACTAAATAAAATATATGCTGTTGGTGACATCTTAAGTTTGTGTTATATTTGTAAATGCTGAATGAGTGTATAAGTGTGTGTGTGTTGGGTGGGATATTCAAATATTTGATGGATAACCTTTAAACCGCATTTCTGCTTGAAGTGTCCTTCCCTTGTGTAGACAGACTCCTTTTCAGTTCAGAAAAGACAATGGAAAACAAAGCATGCGTTGTATCCACAGGCAAACTGAAACAGGAGCAGCAGCAGCAGCAGCAGCAGCAGGAGGAGGAGGAGGAGGAGGAAGGAAAACAAATACAAAGGTGAAAGAAGAGAACAGTCTGTAGCAAAAGAGTGTCAGTACAGAATGAGGATGTGCCGCCAGCTGAGCACATGTGGACGCCTAATTCGTTTATATACTAATTCAGTAAGCTAATTCATGAGCGAGGAAAGAAGCGGCGAAAGAGAGTTCAGAAAAGTAAAGCAGAGATGGAGACGGACAGACAGACAGAGAGACAGGTCACCAGCCAAACAATGCATGTGCGCAGCTTTGTGAAGCTGTGACATCAAGCGTGACGTCACTGTGTCCAATGTCCACTAGGAGAACCCACTGACCTGTGACAACTACACGTTCCACCTACTCCACCCACTTTTCCTTCTCTTTTAATTCCATGTCTCACCTAGTTTTGTTTTCTCCCCCTGACTCTCTTTTCTTCTCTGCCTCCCTCCAACCTGTCAGCTCGCATCATTTGCTCTCCTAAGTGCTGACACATGATTGTGGGAGACAATTACAGGGGGAGGAAAAAAGTAGGGGGTGAGTGTGTGATTTAGAGCCAGGCTTCCCTCTGTGTCAGCATGGAAGAGGGTGAACCCAGGAGTCTTCAGTGTGTGTGTGTGTGTGTGTGTGTGTGTGTGTGTTGGAGATGCAGGAGAAGCTGTGAGCATCTTATTTTGAGATGTGCCATGCAAATATCAAGCAACTGTAACAGTCATATTTACATAATGATAACAGTGCCACTTATCTCTGTCCCAGCCCAATTCAAACGTGTGTGTGTGTGTGTATACTTTCTGCTTCTACTGTTTGCATAGCTGTCATGAGGTAAGACACCTGTCCTGTACGAGAAATCATTAATAAGCAGAACCTTAAGTTCTGAGCGTGCATGCGCGCACACACACATGCTTGTCTTTATGTGGACACCTCATAGACATAATGCATTCCCTAGCTCCTTTCCTTAAGCTTAACCATCACAACTAGATGCCTAAGCCTAACCTAAACCCAATTCTAACCCTAACCCTAAAACCAGGTCTTAACCCTGAAAAGGCCATTTAACCTAGTGGGGACCATGCAAAATATCCACACAAGGATAGGTTTGGAGGTGTTTTGGTTCTCATATGGGTAGAAAGACATGCGCGCGCACACACACACACACACACACACACACCACACAAACTTAAACTTTTCCACATCTCACACACAGGACATAGCCTGAGGAAACACACATGCTAATAAAGCTGATTCACAAAAATCTGATTAACCTGGACACTACACACACACACACACACCTGTCTTACAGGTAAAATGACAGACAGAGAGGGGCTGAGAAAAGCCCTCTGCACACACACACGCACATGTACGCACATAGACACACACCCAAGCACACACACACTCTGTTAAACAAAGTAAACACCTGGTGGCTCACTCACAGACCTCAGATCCGGATACACCAGCAGGAAAGCAAACATACACACACATTTATTCAGAGAAGAAGGTACTCAGTTTTCTCAGTTTTCCATCTCTGTACATATATATATTACTGAATATTATAACTGACAGGAATCAGATGTTCAGATCAACACTTATCAGAACATAAGTAGTGTAAATGTAGGAAGAAGTGGCAGCTTCAAAGCCAAAACTGCCACCACCACAAGAGGTACTGAAGCAGTAAAGCACTAAAACGTCAGTTTGGTTCTCAGCCAACATCTGAGGCTGTGACTGTGAATTTTGTCAGTATGTATTATGAGTGTAAATGTGATTATAACCACATCTATTTTCTTTATTTCAATTTACTATACAAATTCAGCAGGATAAAGGTCCCGGTTTCACCTTCATTTGTGTATGAATGTATTGTATAAAAAAAATACTTAACAGACAACAAAGCCCTAAACTATAATGTGGCTTACAGCATTGCTTATCTTTAAACAATAATTGTTAAGTTAACTGTATAATTAGAAAGGGTGACTGAAATTTGTATCAGACTTTCACTTTTCACAGTATATTGACTTCACACAACTTCTACAGTTTATTTATTTATTCCTATTCATGAGATGATGACACGCTTTGGCACAAGCGCTCTGTGAATTATTTTGTCCTCTGGGCATCTGTCCCAGAACATGAACAAATCATTAATGACTGTGGTCAAATATAATGCACATAATGGTACAAAGCAGTTTTTCCATGGTTTAAAGTGGCATTAAGGTCCCGAGGACGCGTCCACAACCACTCCCAAGACAAATATTGAGACCAACTGTCGTGTCTGCTATTTGAATAAAAAAACAACATTCTTTACTCATCGAGTACTTAAACATTATTATCCTCCCTAAACTATGAACAAGATGTACTTCATTTTTTTCCCCCCACTCTTTGTTGATAAAGTCAAGCTGCACTCAAATATACAGCTGGGACATTAGCTTACCTTAAAACTAACCCAAACTATTAAAATGAATGGACTCTTCCTCGCAGTCTTCATTGATTCCATTGTTTATTGTAGTGATCTCAGGCTGTACGTCCCCGTGTGTTAAACTGATGATAAACTGTGTGTAAATCTAATTCCACGGATGTTAACACATGAGACAAAGCTTCCCACTGTAATATGTTTATGATAAGAGATACGAGAATAGGTTCAACGGCAGAAGATGATGTTTCCCTGGAGAATTAAACCTAATTAAATTTACAACTATGCTCTATAGCATAGGCTGCGGCTATAGGTTTCTTATACAGATACATTCAAAGGGACACCACCACAGCTATAATAACAGTGTGAATCCAATGTAAAATGCACTCATTAAGGCTAAAATTAATAAAAGGAAGTTTTGGAGTAAAGACAGATCATTCACAACCTAATTTTTTATGTGTTTGACAAGAGACATTAAACTGTGAGCTATACTGTATGTTTACACCGTGTGTGAAAGTGAAATCTGCTCCATGGTTTGCAGAAGTCCTTGTGTAGCACAGAGTGGTGTTAAAACCATGTCAGCAGTTTGAATAATTTGGGAATTTAGATAAAACATTTCATTGTTTCACCTCCCCCCCCCCATTCCTTCTGTGTTTGTGCAGATCTTCACACCACCATGTCCTCATTTATTATTATTAATATTCCTGTAAAAGATTGATATGGACCTGGCCATATAAAAGCAACTGAGTAACTAAACTGAATGAGTGTTGGGTTTTTTTTCACATTTCAAGAACAAAGTTTAACTCTGAATGTGCTGGAAAACATTATCAGACACTGAATGACAAAATTTTAGCCGAAAAACCCAAAACATGGTGAAAACGGCAATAAAGGTGATCCTTTCAGATCATCTGCTGAGGTTCTGTGAACAGACTGGCACATGGGATTCTAAAAACAACTGTCACGCAGTTCTGTTTAATGGATGGTTCTGTGTGTGAGAGACCAACCACCTTAACTCACAATCATCCCAGTCTACCACACTATGGAACACAACAGGTTGATTTCACCAGGTAGCTTGGTATACATGTCCTTTATGCACTGTTTTAAGTGAATCACATTTTATTTATTTTCCTTTTTCTCTTTAGATGTTTCAACACAGGTGCAATATGAAATCTGCTCATTTTCATTTATTCTGCTGCACACTTGGACAAAAGACAAGTCCAGGTGTGCGTGAGTTTATGAACTTTACTCCATGTGTCTGAGAACAGAGGCAGTCATCTGCAAAAGTGACTCTAAACTGGGTGTCCCTGTGTGTCTCAGCCACATGACCGGTGGTCCAACATGTCAACTAACCTACAAAAATGCTGTCCTACATTAATAACATATATCAGGTGAACGTAAATAAGACAATGAATGAACCAATAGTTGTTAATGAATAAATAAATACAGTAACTACTGCTGTGGACCCCACATTATTTATTGATTTGTGTACTGTATGTTTGCCATCTGTTGTAGCACCTTTGAGGACAATAAAGTGAAAAGACAACTAAATGACTTGCAGCGCTGAAGGGTGATCATTTCATGTCTGTGGGCTAAACGCAGCCTCACCTTGATTTTGTGGATGGACTTCCCTTCTTCCAGACCCTGGGTCCACACCGTAATGCCCCCCTTGCTGCAGCTCATGCTCCAGCCTTCCTCGTGGAGACACTCGGTCCTGAAGCTGGCGAACGCCTGGTCGTCCGGGATGGTCACCGTCTGTCCGGACATGGCTCGTTACCGGGGGGAGGAGGACAGAGGAGAGCGGGGAGTGGAAGGGGTGGAAGGGGCGAAGAGACTCCTGCTGGGCCCAGAGGGAGAGAGGTTCGGTGATCCGTGGAAGCAGAGCGCAGCCTGGGAGAGCCGCCCTCCTCCTCCTCCTTCTCCTTCTCTGCTCCTTCTGTGGGAATAACGCGTCTAATTCAATTTCCTCCTTGGAAGGAGCTGCACCACCCGCGTCTTGTGATGATCGGTGTGCGCGTGAGTAGGTGCGAGCGTGCGCGCGCCTCCCCCAACAATCCACCGCAGGTCGGCACAAACTGAGCACGCGAGCACTTTAGTGTCCAATTTCAGGAGAACGAATGGGTGAAATGCGCCTTTAGGGTAGTTTCTAACGACAGTGGAGTAAGTTTGAGCAGGTCACACCAACAGCTGCTTCTCTGACAAACCATATGTTTCCGCCTCTCTCTCTCTCTCTCTCTCTCTCGTCGCTCTTTTCCTGTCTTTTCTCTCTCTGTGTTTCTCTCTCTCTCTTTGCCAGTCTTCTTCTTCTTCTTCTTCCTCTTCTTCTTTCGTGTGCTTATGAAAAATGAAAGCGTCTCTCCATCGCTGCGTCTCCGCTATGGCAGGTGGAGGTGGAGGAGGAGATGCGGTGGAAGAGGAAGAGGAGGAGGAGGAGGAGGAGGAGAGAGGCTGATGTATGGGCTGAGCCTGCAGCAGGCGCAGGGATGGAAACGCCTCCTTGTGCTGCCTTCAGGTGCTCGTCGTAAACCTCGGCTTTTTCTCCGAAACCGCTTTTAAAATTACAGAGTGGACTTTAAATGGAAAATTAAGAATCTAAACCTATCATATATAGATGGCATTGCCCACTTTTTTGATTTAAAAATATATTATATACTGACAATAAACTACAGACATGACATTAAGTGCCACAAAGTAAGAGGCTACTGGCTTGTAACATGAAACCCAGAGCCACTGATCCAGTAGTTGCTATAAAAGAAAAAGAAACGAGATAAATAATTCATTAATTTAGCAGTCTGTAAAGCCATTCATGCAATTCAGTTTCCACAGTTTGACCACTTCACACACAGCCATTCATCATGAGGAAACACTACATATGGCATCTGGGAGAGAACATATGATCACCATATTAAAAACACAATGCAAGGTGCAACAATGTACGGCCGATCTGAGCTGAAAAAACATTATTAAACAATAGAAGTAGATCAATAACTAAAAATACAGGGAATAAAACTGTTCAGGCTAAAAAGATGGTGATAAATACCTAAAAAAACATTAAATAAGTTCAATAAATAAAGCCCATAGGTGTATAACACATAACCTTCAACCAAACCCTTCAAGTTAAGTTTGCGCTGCTTTGCCCCACATGACAGCCGAAGGAAAATGATTTGGAGAATTGGTTTGTGTTGCTGGGAGGTCGCACATAACGTTGTCATGATGGCATTAACATGAATTCACTGTTATGGTCAAGTATATGGTCATAAGTAAATATACTTTTGGTCTTTTTGATGACATGTTGCTCCCAGAGAGAGTTCAGATCAGTCATTTTGGTTCAGATGATTTTTGAAAACAGACTTTTACACTATGATTTAGGCTGTTTTTAAACACTAATTTGAAAAGTGCTCAAGGAATCTAACAAAATGCAAACCATTTGGTATACATTTTATATTTTATCTTATATTCTGTAACAGTTACTAGTGTAAAACTGCAGTTAATGAAACATCATTAACTTTAGTCTCCATTGCCACATTAAATGTTTGCATGCCTTTTAAGACTGAGCATTTAATCATTGATATTTTCAAACCCCAAAAATGAATCAACTTCTTTGCAAATCACAAAGGCTGCGGATTTATATTGCTGGGGAAACCTTGTGTGCAAAACTTTGATGCAAAATTGGTAAACAATTAACACATTTGAATACCAAGTTAGAAACATTGCCTTAATATAAAACAAAGTAAATGTACTGAAGTTTGACTTAAAAACTATATTGAAACTGCCTTTATGAATGATATAATATTTTTATACTCCTGGTAATGGTTGTTTTATACAGCATGCTGGAAACTCCTGTACGGAAACTACAGTTCCCCACAGAACGTGAACACAACCCGCACGACCAGCCATGCAGACAAACCTCTCAGTGAAGTTGTTGGTTCAGGGAGCAGCGGGTGCGCGCCTGGCTCCCTTTGGCTGACGTGTAAAGTAATTGATAGTCTTTCCCTCGCTGTCTGCCATGATTCCCAGTGAAGTGCTCACTGCTGAACAATGATGATGTCACTTATTTGTAAGTGTCACC
Organism: Brachirus orientalis; assembly: GCA_016785285.1. Classification (NCBI taxonomy): domain Eukaryota; kingdom Metazoa; phylum Chordata; class Actinopteri; order Pleuronectiformes; family Soleidae; genus Brachirus; species Brachirus orientalis. The sequence continues at coordinate 1,529,410 of JAFBJR010000179.1, forward strand.
ACTTCCTGTCTGTTTTATTCACTCACATTAATACACATAAACACAACACAACACCTGGAGGTGTTGTGAGGTCAAACAACACCTTTAGGTTCATAAAATGGCTCCTTTTGTTCTCCTCCAAGAGTCGCATATTCTGCCTTTAAGGAAATTACACTGCCCGCAATACAACAGACATTTGTCTCTGACAAACACAGGTAACATTAACAATACTACCTGCAGGTGCAAACCAGCTCCAGGTCTCTGCTGTTATACATACTGGCTGTTTAGAACAACATACAGAGAGACTTTACTTGTTACAGTAATAAGACTCATCTATGCATTGAGGAATGCTTTCTGTGCAGCTGACTGCCTCAAGCCACAACTGTTGTTGATCGTAACAGTGATAGCATTGAAAATGCTTTAGAATCAGCCATGGGCCTAAACGTATCACATGCTAGTGTATGTGACTTACTGTATATATTTTCTGGTGAGGCTGCCAGGTTAAGGAACAATGGAGAACTAGAAAAGCACTCAGAGAGCGAAATCCTCCACCAAGCAGCTCATTTCCCCCTATATTGTGATTTGCACCCAGAATTATTAGTCCTAGAATTATTTTATCTACTTTATTGGATTCATTGACCACAAAAACATATTCTTAACATGTGGAGTCACCTTAATATCAATATTAGTTTGATAGTTATTTATGAAAATCACTATTTCTGTAATGGCAGTATTCTTCTGGATCTAGCTTTATAACTTTTAAAGATACTGCAAATCTGTTGACACTTCCGATTTAACAGAGTCTCAGCTACAATTTGGGGTATCTGTATCTTTATTTGTTACCTTACAGTGCCCAAAATCCCAAAAGCCCCCAATTTATTCCTGTCCTGGATCATAATATCCAGAATGTTCACCAGATCTGGATCAATCTTTGGTTGATGTATAACCTATTGTGCCCTTATCCTGTATTTTTTTGCCGAACGCCCTGGCCATTTCTTGTGGAGTTACATACACAAATGCTGAAAATGGCCCTATCTTGCAATGATTTGAAAAATTCCTGGATCCAGATGGTGACCAGGATCACCACCAAAATCTAACCATCTGTTCCTTGTCCCATTACACACCTTTCATCAAAATCCATCCATAACCTTCTGAGTTATTTTGTTAACAGGACAATGCTGGTAAAAACACAACCTCCTTGGCGGAGGTAACAACTACATTATATAAGAATGTAAAGCAAGCAACATTTAAAAAAAATATGTATATATTAAAAGGGCAAAATGTACACTCTGGACTCAGAAAAAGAGATGTCGCTTTATTTAGTAAAATGTTATTTCAATAAGAAATAAACATGTTAATTGTCAACATTACTTGCTAAAGGCATCAGATGAATCTATGTTTGCTTATCCACTGGGGTCTCTGCTCTGTGTCACACTGACTACTGATGACTGTAACACTGACTGCTTTAAAAATGCTTTAGAATCCACTACTGTATAGGCTGGAACATATAATGGACTAGTATCTGTGACTTGAGCTGTATTTTCTGGTGAGAGTGCATTTATTGTCAGGGGTCTACAATATTAAACCACTCCTGTATGGGACATTTAGATGAGATGACTGATAAATGGTGTAGGTGAATTTATGATGTCCGAGCATGTTGTCCTCTATGATTCACATATTGTGAGGCCCAGCGAGCTTGAATTGTATTTCATTCTCAGTTAAATTAAATTTTTCAACAACACAGTGTTTCCATAATAACACTGTGACTACGGTAGAAGTGCAGACGATGACAAGAATATGCATCACAGCTTTCTGACGTTTCCAGACACACCATTGATCCAATTAAACAAACAGACTTTATTCTGCCTAACTTATATACCATTGCTTTTGTCATTTTAATCATGGTATCTGCATAATTGCCTGCTCCAACATAACACATCAGTAGTGTGAATTTTATAAACTGAAGAAAGCCAGATGCTTTATTTATCTGGATTACTTCCGCACCACTATGACAAAAATTAACTCTACTTTGAGGTCAAGGTACACCACCACCTTTGCAGTAATGTGTGCATTTGTGTTTATATATACTGTATATTAATATGTGTGTGTGTTATTTTACTTATTTCTGTCACATATGATGTTAAATGAGTTGGTTACAGTATTATACAACTGTAATGTTTACCTCAAAGTTTGATTAGGTTGGGGTTCATTAACAGTTGTGTAATCCACACCACCAGCTTTGTCGCCATCTGGTGGCCAGTCTTAACAAGATAATAACAGCTTTTCTCAATTTTATGTCAATGAAAGCTCCACAAAACAAAGACAGTTGTCTGTCATGTGTTGATAATTTTACCCAATTATGTAGTAATACCTTCAAAATGTATCATATGTTTACTCCAAAAGAAACATTATGTATAAGACCTTTATTTATATGTCTACATAATGGAATAAGAGGAACACTTAAAACTGCTGCAACTGGCACAGTAGGTTGCACACCTGACAGAAGTATTTTGAACAACTGAGTATTTTTCAAGGGTATTTTTGGTTACATGCCCACAGCTTAGTGAGTATATTTAATTAAAAAAAAACAGAAATAAAATGAAGATAAAATAAATATATATTAAAAAATATATGTATATAAAGTACTGTGCAAATGTCTTAGGCCACCATTAGGTTTGACATTTTAACAATACTCTAATGACAATACAAGTATTTCTTTTGTACCACTTTATATTCTACTATGACAAATAGTAGTCACATCATTCCAATTCAAATGAGTTTTACAGACATAAAAACACAACAAAGCTGGTAAAATGTTGTTTATATAACATAAGAAAAAATACAGGAGTTCTGAATATTATATACACTTTTTGCTAACATTAGAGGCAGCCTATAGTGCACATCATGCATGCAATATAGGCTTCACTAAAACAACGGTGCACACTACTGTTAATTTTAGTTGTTAGCTCTAAGGGATTCAACATGGCCTAAAATGAAAAAGGTCTATGAATTTCTTTATCAAGAGGGGACAACAGCAGAACACTGCTGTATCCCTCTATGCACATGCAGCCTACACTAAATTCTATAATCTGCCACTAAATACTCTTAGTAACTTCTGCAGACACCGAATGTAGAACATCTCTACATCTTGGGCTGACAGTTTACCGCAAATAGTCAGACTGGCTTACTGAAAACCAGGAAGTGACAGTGCATCCTTCGTCTTATAATATTTTCATACAAAGGTAAATCACAGTGTTTTATACGTGCTGATCAGGTACATACAGTAACAGTCTCAACAGTTGTTGGTGAACTACGTGGAAAATAAAATAAAAAGGCTAATAATAATAATACAGTTGCGAAATGCACAATAAAATCCTTTAAATTTAAAGGTTTAAGTGAACATGAAAATTTGTGCATGCTCATTTCTGTGGGTTGTGTCTGTGGGCTGACAACTTGCCTGTAAACCCAGCTCAGTCCAATCCATCTTTATTTGTAAAACACTTTAAAACAGTCAGAGTGGACCGAAGTGCTATGCAGAATAATAAATAAAAGACACGATAAATAAAAGGCATAATCGTTGTGGTCATGTTATAGTTATGATAATTCATGTTGAAAGTTTGTGACGTTTGAAATACAGTTCCAGTACCAAACAGTTTGTGTGTTACAGTTACTGAATGTTGCGGTAATAGATTCTGTGTTCTCGCTACAGTCGTCTTGTCACGTGGTTGCCAGAGAAGCTTCCAGTTAAACAACATTTCCCATCATGCAACGCGAGCTCTAGTGACATCCACACTGGATGTTAGGATAAGGTGAAGTATTTTTGCTTTCGTTCCACAGACAGCCACTGTAAATTGAAGTATAACGGCGTTCTCTTCTGAACTGACGCGGGATATCATACCTTCTCTGGATTTACTATCAGACCCGGGGATCCATCCCCTCTCATATTTGTGGTGAGTTTATCGCCATGTTGTCATCTGTTCCCACACGGCTACTTGCGCGAAGGTCGCGTAGCTTGTCACCGTGCAGCCGCGTACTGCAGACCAGCGCAGGCGGTGCCGCGTGTCACGGCATCCGCGAGACACCAGCGGCGGCGGGGGCGAACCGCAACCCCATCGTGTCCACCTCCCGGGTCTCCAGGAGGGGCATTTTAGTCGAAGAGACCGCGGCAGCCAGTGTGAACCCGTCAGTGCAGTACCACCACGTCGCCCCTAGATGGCTGTCCAGCTTGGAGAACCGCCGCAGCTCATGGGCAGCTCTGGCCAGCAGGGGGCGCAACACTAACCGTTACTGGGAGGAGAGCGGACAGGGCGGCGGAGACGGGGGCCAAGGAACAGGTGGAGGAGGAGGCAGCCGGGCAGCAGTGACCTCTGCTGGGGCACTGTCTGCTGCAGCCTTGGCCCTCTGTCTGAGGAAAGAATCTGATAATAAAGGTAGACTTTATTTAGCTCACACTTTGTTTTCCTGTTAATAATTAATCAGTATGTGCAGACAATTATTTTACCACATTTTAGTTAATACTAGGTTTGGTTAGTTAATGTGTCTTAAATGTGTCTTTTTCTTGTCTTTTCGTGCATCATTTTCTGAATCTCTTGTTTTTATCTGTAATATCAAGGCGATGCTCTTCTGGAGGCAGCGAGGACCAACAATTTTCAAGATGTGACCAGGTATTGTTTGCGCAGTCCTTTTTGTAAGGGTGCAGTTATAATCTTCTTGTGTTCAGCACAGGACTGGACAATATGGCTGAAACAGCATCATGAATTTTTTTTAAAAAATAATGAATTGATCGTAATTATGATAAATGTCAGACTTTTAAAGCTCTAGTGTGTAACTTGTAAATGTATACAGTACAAATGTATACAAGAGTATTCAGAAACAACACTGAAGCCTAACCCCTCCACATAAATCTCACACACTGCACACACGATGATGCGTTTTTCACCGTGACCGACAAAGGAAAAGTGGAAGCATAACAGCTGCACTAATAAAGTGAGATGGCAGCAAACAGTTGGTCTTTTCAGAACTTAGCAGGCTCACCTGACAACCCGGGGAAATATGGGTCACCTGCTTGTCTGTACTTGAGTCATCAAGTGCGCACACATGTGTCACAATACCTGCAGCTGTAGCATGTTTTCCTCACAGCAACAACATCTCAGTCACTTGCTGCAGAAGCTCATTTAGTTTCACATTTTGAGCTTTCTATCGTAACCACTGGTGCTGCATCCACGCTACTCTGTTTTTGTTTAAAAACACATAAGTTCTGCTCCCGATATGTCTGCCATCCACACTTCTTCACATCTGTTGTTTTAGAATTTGGACTGGCAGGACTCAATATGATGTTCAGTAAAAATTGTAACTCAACTTTGTTATGAGTCCAAATAAATGATTCTTCTTGATCATTGTAAGACTGAGGAAAAGAAATCACAGCAATCATGTTTTCTGTCTTAAAATATGTTTTCACAGAACATAAATAATATATCAGTTTAAATTAAATCATTTTACACTGATATTGAAGAACTTGATACTGCAATATACATGTATATTGTTATTAAAGTTATGCATGATTTATGGCATTAATTACAATTATCCTTACCTAAATAATTGCAGTTCACGATTGTATTGCGATGACTAGAGACAGACAGACATATTTTACATTTGCACGTCTTTTTTCAAATATGAATGTTCCCCTCAGATTGTACTGACTGTACCTGTGATGTCTGTGGTATTTTCCATCCTATAATCACTCCTGTATAATAATAAAAAAGAGAATAGTAATGTCAGAGAGGTGTTTTGCTTGAGTCACTTTCCATAACAGCCAGTATGATCTGCAGTCAAGAAAGCAGTTTTGTCATGTGTAGTTGTAGTCCCAGTAGTAACCAGCAGGTGGAAGAAAAGGACCACCTGTGTGTCATGTTTTTTGAGGACTGGTTATGGTTAAGTCTATGGGTTTGGGTTAGACTGTACAAATAAGTGAAAGTCACTACAGAGTCCTAACAAGGATAATATGGGGATGCTTTAATGATTTCACACAATTCATATTTGCATGTGAGGCTGGTTTGCAACACATTAGTTACCACTTTAATGGTGTGTTTATATCTGTGTGTGTGTGTGAGAGAGAGAGAGACCATTTAACAAGCTTGCTGGGTCCCATCTGTCTTGCTGATTGTGTTACAAAACATGAGGGCAGATGATGGTGATTGACACAAGTACACACACTGTAGTCGCTGGATAAATGCACTGACTCTTTGTAATAGCAAGATATTAAAGTATCTACTGTGTCACAAATAAGTATTAGTTGGATACACTGGCAGGGACACGTCACTATTAATGTTGGTAAGTTTTTACTAACAATCGGAGATCGAAAATTGGATTATTGTGACCATCTATTTTAATTGCGTTAAATGAATGATTGTTGTGTGTATGATCTATGTCATGTTGGGGCTTGATATCCAAATCCATGTACTTGAGTGTGTGCGTACATGTTGTGTTTATACATGTGTGACTCCGCTTGCAGGCTTGGGTTACCTGTGCCCATGTGACAGATGGCGTAGGTGAGAGTGCAGAGGGACAGACAGATCGTCAGCAGGTCACAAATGTGTTAAGTGCTTTGGTTGAGTTTGTAGGAGAGTGTCAGGGTGTGCCTGCTGAAAGGCAGCCATGAGAGCACAGGTGTCATTTTCACTCACCAAAGATTTTAGTTTTTTTAAGGCTTTTAATGTTGCTGTAATTCAGGGCGTTGAAGCTCATGTCATTGTATGCAGTTTTTTTGTTGACATTCATTGTTTTATTTACAAACTATAATAAATATGCACATAACTTGACAGATGCCAGAATGCATGCATACTATTTAATATTTTAAAATTTTAAAATGTTGGCTAAATAGCCATAGATCATAGAGTTATAAGCCATTATTATAATTATTTTAACCTGATTAATACAGCATTCAAGTTTCACTTTATTTAAATGCCTGTTACATTAGTCAAACACTTTCAGACTCAACAGTGTTGATTTAGACTCATTCCTCTGGTAAAATTAAAGCACTGGAAGTTGCATTATGTGACTGCCTTGATACAAGTACAGCGCTGTGAAAAATGTCTATGTAACTCTAGTGATGAGCCACTGTCTTTCCTCTCAAAACCTGATAGAGCAGGCAATGAAAACAGAGTCACAGTGCACCAGAGCTGAGTGTAGACCAGACAGAGGCCACAGTGTTGACTGTAAACACACGCTCAATGTCTGTCTGCTTAGCACAGGAGACGACAGACGGATCACTTACTCTCTATCACACAAACACACTCACGCACGTTCTTGTATAGACTGTGCTGTTCCAGTACCTGATGTCATACCCTCAGGGAGAAAACTTCACACACACCTGGCTTACACCAAAAACACTTAACTGGTCAAGGAACAAGTGTGTGGTGTTATATAAAGACATTGTGTGTGCATTAAGTGTATATTTCATGGCGTTTTGTCTCAAAAAAGAAAGGTTGATCTAATCTCAAGCAGTAAGCCTACTAAAATTCCAACTTAATGTACATATTTTCCTTGTTAATATGAACAAATTGGGCTGGGTGATATGGTCAAAAATATTATCTTGGCAACACATTTTGATACTGATAAAACTTCTGAGGCTAAAAAGAACTAAACTCAAAGTGTGTTTGCACATTGTATAAACATTCACTATAAATTGAATATGTGTCCCATTGTGAATAAGGAATATTACATTGTAATACATATTGTTATTGAATTATTGTATTTATTATAGTATCATTATACTGTATTGCTCAATGTTTTTACATGCAAAGAAAATACACAATTAATGTATTTCCACCAGTATAGACACCTGTTCCAGACGTTTTCCATTAAAATCTTGAAATTATTACTGTGGAAATCCTTTTCTGTCTCATTTTCTCACTAGGCTGCTAAAGGAAGGGGTGGACCCAAATCACCGCCACAGTCTCGGTTGGACCGCTCTCATGGTGGCTGCCATGAACCGACAGCACAGGTCTGTGTGTGTTTTCATGCAACTAAAGCAACTGAATAAGTCTAAATGTTATGCAGCTTTGAGATGCAGGCCCTGATGAGCATATGTGAACAGTAATGTAGTGTTTTGGTGTCAAGCAGCTGTCTGCGTGAGTTGGCTTTTGAGCATATGTCATCCGTGTCCCTGCTCCAGTTGTTACATTTGGTCTTCAGAAGTGCAAAGTGTGACTTTCAGACTGACAGACGGTCTTTACCCGTTCCTCCATCTCTGTGTCCCAACAAATTAAATTAGCCTCCTGGCCCTCAGAACACACAGCACAGAGAGGGGCCGAGGTTAAAGCTGGGCCAAATCCAATTTACCAGCCTTTTTTTCCCCTCCATCAGGACTGTGGTCAGTTTTTTTGTTCATGGGCCTCATGAGCCCGTGAGAAGTATAACATTACATTTGAATATGAAAATAGCTTAAAATTTGTTGATTTTATTGTCATGGTTACAGTCTTGTATCAGTGTCTTCTAATACTTTAATATTTATTTAGTAATTGTTGAATCAATAAATTTTTGCATTGACAGAAAGTAAATTGACATACAGTAACTTTGATATTTTGGTTTGAGCCATTTATCAAAAAATTACAAAAATGAAAGGATGTAAAATTGTTGTTTTTACGTGATTGTTATGATTGATTGGATATGATTGGATGAAAGAAGTGATTTGTCGATGCCACATTTGGCTCTCTGACATTTTGGTCAGTTTTGCTTACAGTTTGTGTTCTGTATTAGAGACACTGATTTAAAATCACTCTAATTAAAAGTTAAAATTATTGTTAGCTGTGCTGATTTCTACTTACTCACACAAACACATTAGATACCAATTTAATTGTGCATTTATATCTGTATGCATGTGTGTGCGTGTGTATGTGTGTTATGAGCGCTATAACTCAGCTAGGCTGTGACACTCCTCTGTGTCTTTCAGCCCCCCGATGAGCCGTAACTGCTGCAGGGAAGACAGAACATCAGTTCACACACATCACTCATACACGCACACACACACACACACAAACACACACACACACACACACACACACACACACACACACACACACACACACACACACACACACACACACACACACACACACACACACACACCCTCACCACATTATTTCCACTCCTAAAACATCCACAAACACAAGTGAAGATGCATAATGTAAATACATAAAGAATCACATACAGACACATGCACACAAAACGGGGAGTTCATCCAGGCCAACTATCTATTACTCAGCCACACACAACTTTATTTGCAGCAGTTAAGTGAAAACACAGGGAGCATTACTCATGACTGGGGTCGAGCCTGTAGCCACAGTGTCAGTATGGTTCTTATTGTTGAATTATTTCACCCCTCCCTCACTGTATATTTATATGTTACTGGTCCACATGTGACAGCTGAGTTTCAAGAGACGTAAGATTTCACCATGTTACACACAAGTGTAGTAGATGTCCTTTGACTGGACCAGGATGCCACTGTTGTGTTTTGGGGTCAAGGTGCATTTGTGTGAGAGGATCAGGGATGAGATGAGGGGTAAGAGTTAAGGGTGAGACATCAGGGGGTGTGTATTAGCTTAGTTTTGATGTGGGGCTAAATCAGGGAGGTGCAGGCTTTGCCCACTGTTTGCACTCTTTAACACACAATACCCATCTCCATCTCTCTTTCTCTCCCTCCATCCCTCCCTCACTGCATTCACGTGCACAATGAGCGCTCAGCCGAGTGAAACGCCCGTTGACTCAATGGTGAGAGAGGGGTCCAGAAGCAAGGGATGGTGGTAAAAAGGACGAGTGGCTCTTTGGGAAGGAGAGGGAGAGAATAGTTTAGGTGTGGAGAAAGTGATATAGAGTGGGATTATGGGTTTTGGGCTCAGATTAGCTGGGCATAATAGCAATGAAAAGCTCTCCCTGTGAAAAAATTATTTTCACATATATAATTGAAAATCATATCATTTAGTCACTTTCATGAATGTGCTCCGGTCATGTCACCGTAAAGAACTGCTTTGCCCGTCACTAGTTTGTGTGTGTCGCATAAAAACATCGCTACGGCAGTTTTGTGCAGCCTGTTAAATGTTAGGGATTAATGCATGATTTCAGAATTTTTTAAAATCTTTATAACCGATCTACAGTTCGGCATTGTTCGGTTTGATTTTTGTCTTGGACATCGCAGTCGTGACTCTTTCAGTGACGAAACACTGCCAATCAGTAACACTTTTGTCTGTCGATGTCACATTTAGTATCAGCTCAGCTAGCTTGGAATCTCGCCACTCTATCCCCTAGTGGAAAAAGCAAAAAAAAAGCGGAAAAGCGCCAATACATTTACACTACTTTAATATGGAGTTGGTCCCCTTTTAAGCAGCCATCACAGCTTCCACATTTCTTGGAAGACGTTCCTCATGATTTTCAAATGTTTCTATAGGAATTTGTCCCCTTTCATTCTGTAGACCATTTATGAGGTCGGGCACTGATGCTGGACAAGAAGGCCTCTGTTCCAGTTCATCCCAAAGGTGCTCGATGAGGTCAGGGCTCTGTGGGCCACTCAAGGTCTTCCACACTAAACTCGTCAAACCATGTCTTTATAGTCCTTGCTTTGTGCACTAGGGCACAGTCATGTTGGAACAGAAAAGGGCCTTCCTCAAATTGTTGCCACAAAATTGAAAGCATAGCATTGTCCAAAATGTCTTGGTATGCTGAAGTGTTAAGATTGCCCTTCATTGGAGATAAAAGCCTGATTGAAACACCTGAGTTCAATACTGAACAGGTGTGGTCAACTATTTTTATCCATATATTGTTACTTCAGCAGAGTCTCAGGTTAATGCAATGTTATGATATAATGGTTTAAGTGGTTTGGAGGACAGCATGACAAAGTAAAATCAGTTCTTTACCTTAATAAAGTGCCATATTTAAACCTAATCTGAATATAAAAGTCATTAAATGTTTTACCATCTTAATTAAACAAAATTATTAAATTATTTATATGTGACTGTTTTGTTTTAAGTCACATTCATGTGCTGTAACTGTGTATGTCCTTTGGTATTGTCATTCTCTTGGTGGCATCTGCCTGACCCCAGGTGTGCACTAAGGTCATTTGAGGTCCAGCGTCTGGGCCAGGTGGTCAGAGACATGGATGGTCAGTTCAGCTCAGGTGTCCTTTATAGCAATGGGGAGACGGAAGTGTCTGTTTCCTGCCTTCCCTCCAGGGCAGGATGAGAAACTAACACCAGTCGACTGCTGGCAAAACCTCAGACTGAGCTACCAGCCTTGGCATCACCGCAACTACTTATGGTACAACTGCAGGAAGCAAGGAAACATCTTTTTATTGGAAGTAAAAGAAAGGGAGATAAAGAAAACATTAATTTACTTTGCAGATGATATTGTTTGGGTGACCACAATTTTGACTTTTGGCTCAGTCTCATAAAACGTGAGTTTAACCTAATTAACTCTACATGCCTTCAGTTTGACTTTAAATTAGTGCTACAACTCTCCTTGTAAATTTCCCAAATAAAGTTAGCCACTTGATCATCAGTTGATTAGTAAAAGTTGATTAGTGTTTTCAAAAGCTCATTAGTTTTAGCGCTATCCTTACTAATTAAATTTATCTCTTTCATGTTTTAGTTGCACTTCTCTCCTTTCATCCCCTCCTCCTCTGCGGTTTTTCTCTCTTTATCCCTTCGTGTTTACCTTTCTGGTGCCATTAACCCTTTTCAGACCATCTAATTTCTTCACACAGCCCTGCCCAGCCTCGTGTGACCAACCATAGTGTGGGTTTTTGTGTGTGTGTCTGTATGTGTTTCGGAGAATTCATCTATGTGTTTGTAGAAGTGCTTGCAAGGGTGAGAGGAGAGCCCTCTGTGGGTCACAGCCCACTGCCGCCCCTCTGCCACAGTGATACAGTAACAAAGGGAGACCTCCTGATCGCCCTTTCATAGCCCCTCAGCAAGGTCAGACACAAAGACATGGTCAGACTGTTCTCAGCCTCGATCTCCCACAGGAACACGCATGTTCTGACCAGGTCTGGTCTAATTTTTACTATATTTTTTTTGTTTGTTTGTTTGTTTGTTTTTGAGCTAAAGGGAAACTGTCTTATATCACACTTGGGTTTCTGTAGTTTTACTTACGTTAGAGTCTGTTGTTTGAACACTCAACTGGTAGTTGAAGCTCTTTTGTTGTTCCTGAAATTGATAAATTTCTTTGTAGAACTAAAATGATTATCTGATCAATTAATAATCAATAGTTTTAAAGCATTTACTGACAGTAATTGGCTGATTCTGGCATCTTTGTGACGTAGAGATGTGATGATTCTCATTATGTTTTCAAACAGTAGACAGACGCTGGGCTTAGATTGTTTATGTGATAAAATGAAAAGAAATGAAAAGAAAAAAGAAAAGATTTTTTTCTTTGGTCTGTTACAGATTTTACAAAGAAATTTCCGGATGAATTCCAGTGAAAAGGGGTTAACTGTATCTCTAATTCAATTTATCATGGATTCAATTATTATTTCAATGATTGAGGTTTATTGTCAACAATGCAAAATGCTTTTTCTCCAGTATATTTGTCCTGTGTTAATATATTCTGCTATCATTCCAACAGAGGCTACACTGCTCTATCATGATATTATTTAGGAGAACAAGAACACACTTTTGTTACTAATCTCTGCAGAATTTTGTCCTTTTCAGGCCTCTGATATAACCATTTAGCTGAATATTATCCACCATTGGCTACCAAGCTGCACTGCAATACATAGTCACAGGTTTAATGACGGCCAGCAGCATACTGGCAGGGTTCATGTTTCGGCCAAACCCCCCGTTCTCTCTCTCACTCTGCACAGACGAGCTAACTAGCTTTTGTGTTCACGTCTGTCTCAATATCAAAGCCATGGCTCATGTTCATGGTGGTAAATGTAAAGTGTGTGTTCTGTAGGCGGAGAGACGGTACCTGGAATGTCCGCTAGGTCACAGTGAGTGGTGTTGCCGAGGTTCTTGTTTGTTCTATAAGGCAGTACGCTCCAATGAAGGACTACACACACCCACTCCAACACACACAGACCCCCCAACTGCACCGGAAACAGGCCCGACCCTTGCCCATCCAGTGTACACACATGTACATGTCACAATGCAAATGAGTGTGTGGTGCAGGAAGGAGTTGGTGGGAAAGCGTCATGGTCATTTGAGAAATTGATTCTTTGCATCTACAGTATGTCTGCTGCGTGTTTACTGATTTCCCTGTTAAACAGTCTAAGAAGAAACTGTGCTCATGATGGCCTATGGGGCCGTTCACTTGCACCATCATCACTTGCAAGCACAAATACATAATTTTTTAGCGTAGATGCACACCTGTTTGCGACATGCCTATTTTTCTGGGTGTGTCCATGTCACATCAAAATGAAAATATTTCAACTTTTTGAAATGCGCTAAGCTCTTTCAGTGCAGCTTTTGATACTTGGGCCAAAGAGGTAGGTCAAACTGTTTGATCCTCTCTCTAATAAACTCCCTCATCCAGATCAAGCAACAAGCTGCTATTGTCTTTATGTTTTTTATTTATTACTTAATTCACTGAGGTTGCAGCATCTGCATTCATCTCAGCAGCTCCCAGATTTTTGGTTGCTTAGTAACAACAGATGCTACAGGAGGACGACCCTCCAGTACCTTTGTTAAGAAGGCATCTGGTTTCTTTCAGTCATAAACAATACAAGAACAGATCAGACTATCTGAAAACAGATTATTGAACCATAAAATCGAACCAAAATTAGACATATTCAGACTGAACAGTTTCCCAGAAGCAGCAACAGTGTCTATGGAGCTTTTTTTTTCTCCACTGAGTTAAAAACAGGTTTGCTTTCATTTTGTCATGACAGTACAGTGTCTGTTCAAAATGTGCTCATTAGACTTTTTTTTTTTAAGAGCACATTTTGAACAGACACTGTTCAAAATGTGCTCTTCACTGGACTCTGCATTTTCTTGGGTCCTGAGGAAAACACTTGTCTTTGCATATTTTCCCCTCTCTCTCCTCTTACATTGTCTGGGTGATGGCACAAAAAGTGGCATTACAGTTGAAAAACCTGACTTGTTCAGTATGTCCAGGTGCTGCGCTGCCCTCACAATACCGTTGCATTTTTATCAAAGACACACATAAAGAGTGCTCAAAAATATTGTCCCTGTACTCCCTCCAAGTTACAAGCATGTATAGGTTAAATCAGTGCAACAATTTAAGAGCTACTAATATTAAAAAAATACTACAGATCTTGACTTATTTGAGTTTTTTACCCATTGAGAACCAGGGGTTTGTGTGAACACATACTGCATTATTACCATGGAAATGTACTTTTCTGCATGTACTTTTAGATTGGATGATTACATGAATTTGAATATGTGTTTATTCCTGTGTTTTGTGTTGCTTTACAGTGCGGTGAAGGTTCTGCTCAAAGCCGGTGCTGACCCGAACGCTGGAGATCATTTCAACAATGTTTACGACACTTCACGGGAAAAAGGCATCCACTCCCTGGAAGGTAAAAAAAAAGAATAATGTATTTCTTCAGTATATTACACATATGAATCCTAAATGTTGGACAAGATGTTATGAGACATAATTTGCATGAAGATTTGCATATATGTACCAGTTTCATCTCTTCTTTATTATTTGTTTTACGTGTGTGACAAGTGAGTGTTTTGTTTTTTTTTCTCTTGCAATATAAACACAGTCACACAAACACAGACACACACACAGTGACAATACCCCCCCCCCAGTCTGTGTTGGGTTTCTGTAGACATATTTATATGGGATATGTATATTGCAGACATTTATATGGCTGTCAGGTTTGGGTCCGCGTGGGGCTGGCGTAGTGTGGGGAAGCGTTTCCCAGACGCATGCTGATGGATGGGCTAGGGGGGCCTGTGCGACGCTTTATTGGGTTAGCTATGATTATCCCACCCTGTCTCTCTTGTGCATGCACACACTCACACACACACACACACACACACACTGCAGAGAGAGACCATAAGAGCGACAGAAAAAGAATGGGATAGATTGAGGTTGGGAGGGAAAGACTTATTAGGCAAGAAAGAAAGAAATGAAAGAAGCAGTGAAAGACAAAAGAGGACGGAAGGAAGAAAGAAAGTGACGATAAGCAGTGAGAAACTAAAGATGGAGGAGAAGACTGAAGATCTGGATGTTTGGAGTTAGAGGGAGAGAGAGTGATTGAAGGAAATGGGTTGGATGATGGGCGAGAGAGAGGAGAGGAAGTCAGGAAATGGATGAGACAAAGTTATTGGGATAGAGGGAGGAGGGAGGAAGAGGGTGCAAGTGATGAAAGGAGTTGATGGATGCTGAGGAGGAGAGGAAGGAGGCAGGAAAAAATAAAAAGGATGATGCAGGAGTGGCACAAGATGAGTGCTTTTGTGAAAAAGACAAGTAAGGATAGAATGAAAGACTGTCTTTAAAATTAGTGAGGACAGACCCTTAAACAAAACTCACATTATTGTAATCAACTTGGACAAATTAGCTTAAATCTGTGAAAATGAACATCTCCTCTAAAGCTGGAAACAGGAAGGACAATATTGTAGTCTGCACTGTCATTGTCTTTCTGGAGCCATGTCACAGAGTGAGAATAGAGTAAACTAAGGTCTTCTGCATTACCTGCTAAATTAGTTTATTAATTTAATATAATATTTTCTTGATCTTCAGGGAATTTTTGCATTTCACAGTTGATTTGAAATCAACTTACTACTCCAATGTTGATTTTCATCTTGGAGTAGTAAGTTGATTTCAAATCTAGGATGATTCCAGCTTTATTAAAAGTACACGCTTTAGTTGATAATTTAAAATAGAAATGTAATAATTTAAGACACACACACATTCACCAAATTTACAGTCTACCCGTCTCTCATGCATTTCTTTTTCTTTCTCCATGCAGTCCTCGTGTCCAGAGAGGATGAGTTCAGCAGCAGGCTTAGCAGCAGGGCTGGTTTCCGTGGTTGCACGGCACTTCACTATGCCACACTGGCTGACGACCCACACACCGTCTGCATGCTGCTGGAGGCTGGTAGGTCTCACCCACTTACTCTGACACTGCAGTCCACGCTGGACCTTTGAAGGTTTCTAGCTATCAAACCACTGAATATTAAGGAAGTTAAATCAAATATTACATTTTTCAATGCTGTCAGAATCATAGGCTACATTCAGAGTTGATCATTCACCTTAGTAACTATTAGTACAATAATACTTACTACTATACATGAGTTGAATTAATTGACAGCTTTGACTTAATTGACTACCTTTCAGTCACATCATTCCGATCCATATAGCAATGATCACAGAATTTGACAGACATAAAAACAACAAAGCTGCTGGTGCCTTTAGACATTTGCACAGAACTGCAGATCCGATTAGAAAATCAGAGTCGACGATCGGATTTCGGTGTCCACACAGCCCTGAAAAAAAAACATGAAAAGTGAATCACATTAACAGTAAATTGGCAATTGATGCACAATTGACAAATTGTGACAAAAACACCACTAATCTCCTCTGTTTTGTTTCAACTTAAATAGTGAAAGTATGTAGTTAAGGTACAGTATAAAAGTAGGATCAGCCAGTGAGTATCCTTCACTTTCACCACTTCTGTGTTCCTCATTTTATTGAGTTCTCTTGAGGCTCTCCATCCTGACCACCTGTAATAAAGAGAAAGGGACAAAGAGGATTGATGACAGAGGAGTTTTTCCACTTCCTGCTGAAATGAACAAAGTCTGTCATGAGGGAAAACCAAAAAGAAATGCAGTGGTCACCTAAACTCATTCCATTGCTGCTTAACAGTTCTCAATTATATAGTGTATATAAATTTTAAGGAAGGAATTTTTAGGAAGCCAAATGATGCATTGACTTACTGAAACTGTTATAAAATGTTTAATTACATTTTTCACCATGTTTGGTTCACATTTACAAAGGCAATTGTATGGCGGTATGGTGGCCCTCTGGGATAATGATATTCAGCTAAATTTGCTAGTTTACCTGCAGAGGAGGAAGAGTTGGGACCTACAAGACATGTTGGTGCCATTCTCAGTTCCATCTATCAGCCGCTCTACTCCTGGTTCTCCCTTCTCCCCACTTGCTGATGGACTGTAGATGAGAACACTGAGGCTGTAGCCATAAATCTTCCATTGAAAGGTGTGATGAACCGATCCAGAGTTCACTTGCAAGTGGTCTAAGACCAAATCTTTCAAGCAGAGCAGTGTGGTTCCTTGTTTGCTTCAGATTTTTCAGACTGCATTTACAGCCACCCAAAAGAACTGCATCAGGGGCATTAATGCTCCTTGTCTTTTTCCTAATAAAGGTAGGTTCAGGCATTTAATTGGATAAATAGTTTTTGTTAATTCGTATTTTTTTTTTTTTTGAGTCTGTCATTATTTTATTTTAATGAAAAGATAAACACATTTTTAGACATTAATTCCTGATAGAGAGGGACTAGATTTACCCGAAACATGGTGGCTCCTTACTTGCTGAAGGCAGTATTGTCTCCATCGGCTTTTAAAAGCTTTCCATGTATCATCGTCTTAACGCTTCCACCCTCGAGTAATATAAACAGTATTACAAAGCTCATTTGAAATTGATCACTGGTTCATTCCCCCTCTTCTTTCACCCCCACTGCATTTGCACCTGTCGTTGACTCAGCTCATTCGATGGGCTCACTCACACACACACACACACACACACAGGGCCTGAGGGTGGAATATCCCCCTCAGTTTACAGGCGACTAGCTCTTAAACAACCTAGGCCTAGTTGAACTGTGACCTCTGCACAGAACATGCCCTTGGGGTAACTCCACACTCACAGATGTGTGTGTGTGTGTGTGTGTGTGTGGGTGGGGAGGGGGGCACTCAAGCTTCCATTTCAGGAATTAAAATATTCATATATTCATGTTTGCTTTTATTGTTTCCATATACTTCAGTCTGCACATCCTGCTTGAACTTTACCATGGGTGACATTTTTAGTTGCTTTTTAGGCTGATGGACTTTTAATTTAAAAACACTTTTGGATCAAACACCCCAACCACTACCACCATCACTACACACATATTCACACACACACACACACACACACACACACACACACACACACACACACACACACACTAGTAATAATGTCTTGTTTATGTTTATGATGGATGGTGCATCCATTTCTTTAGTGTCTGCCTGTCTCTCCCATCTCACCCCTGCGCCTGTAAGCACTCTTACGCTTAAACAAATCACCCTGTCTAACTCAATCCAATGTTCTGCAGATGCATTTTTGAATTAAAAAGGTAAGAAAATTCACAAAGCAGAGACATTTGTTTTCAAACAATCTAATTAAAGATGGGGTTGGTTGTCGCTCGTCTGCCTGGACACTTGCTGGGTTGGCGCCACCATCATGACCAATATACTTTACAATGTCACATGCTCTCAATTACAAACACATCCTTGATTGTGTGTGTGAGACAGGTTCTGTGTGAATTAATGCATAATTATAGACATTTATTTTATTACATAAGTTTTTAGTTTTTCTTAACCAAGCAGGTATCATACGTACTCTTTGTTTTCTTTGCAGCATCCTATTCATCAATCTTTTTACAAATTTTTATAAACTGCTATGCTTCAAGACATCTATGTGGATTTGGGTGTGTGCATCATCTTTCCCTCATGTATCTACACATTGTGTGTGTTTCTGAATGTTTGTGTGTGTATCCTGTACCTTGTTATTTCCCCTGTGTTTGTGTGCGACCATGTTTCTCCACTAGCCGTGGGTTTGCTCTTTTGGCCTTTAAATCGCGTCTCCATCCATCACAGTCTCTAGGCCCACCCTCAGGCTTCTCCTCTGCCCTCAGTCCCTCTCTCTACCTGCAGAGGCTCTCGAGTTTCTCCCCGAGCTCCACATCAGGCCCGTGGCCAGAGGCACTCAGTAATGGACGGCTCTGTAGGTGGTAGGTGGCAAGAGGAGACACACATGCTAACAGACGCACACAATACAGAGACAAGGACACACACACATGCACACACACAAAGACCAGCAGGGTCTCTCTCCCACCAGCTGCAGTGAAAGAGAGGGAGGAGGAAATAGGAAAAAGGAGGGGACTCCTAATAGGCATAACTAAAGCACTGTTAATGAAGGGATCTTCTACATGTGTGTGTGCGTGCTTTTGTTCTGTCCGTTTGTGTGACTGTTGTTAGTGTTGATCCTGTTATAAAGTGCTATGGCCCAGAGGGTTGGCCTGATATTAAAGCCCTAAATGATGCTATTTATTATGTCGTGTGTGTGTGTGTAGGTACTTTATTGCTTTCCTCCCTCATGTTTTTGGTGAACGGAGGGGGTTGGTGGAGTATTGTTGTCAGGATCGATAGCTTTGTGAGCAGGTCACAAAATTTAGGGGTTTATCGATAATCATCACAGTGATTATTAGTCTCTGTGGTCGGTGCTCAAAGCTAGATGAACAAACAGCACCTGTATTGATTACTGCAGGTAGTTTCCTCCGAGTGAAGCTTACTTAGAAAAACTTCAGATGAGTATTCTGGTTTGTAACACACAATTCATCCATCTGTAGATATATCACAGACATTACTAATGTACTCAAGTGCACCCTTTTCTGGTGAAAAGGTGAATAGCTGCTATTACATTGGTAAATAACATTACTGAAGCTCTGGACCATAGTATTGTTTTTACTGACTTATCAAATGCTTTGACACCTTAGACCATGTCACCTTCACAGATAGACTCCTTAACATTGGCTGTTGTAGTTTAGTAATTTCATCTGTGCTGTATGTTGTACATAGAGCATATTTGACAATAAAGCTGACTTGACTTGACTTGACAAGTTTGCTTTTCAAACTACTTGTCATTTTGAACATAGTGTGTTCATTTGGTCTTCCTCTGCCTTCCTCCCTGTGTCAAAGGGCATGCCCCAGGGTTCTATTCTGGGACCACTTTTTTTTCTGTATATGTACACTACCAGTCAAAGGTTTGGACACACCTTCTCATTTAATGTGGTCCAAAGGTGTGTCCAAACTTTTGACTGGTAGTGTAAAAAATCTCAGTGACAATTTATACAAATGCTGCCTGCCATTTACACACAGATGATCTACTGTTCATCCTCCTCAGTAATCAAAACTTTGGAGTACTTTCAGTCTGCCTTAATCTGGTGTTAAATACTGAAAAATCCAATTTCATGTTATTTATGAATGTGTTATCATTGATCAGAACCTGTCATTCATAACACACCTTGAAAACCATGTCTCCAACGTGAAGGTCAAATTGGGTTTCTTTTTTAGGAAAAAATTAGATTTTTTCCCCCTAAAGGCAATAAAGTAGTTGATATTAGCAACCTTTTACTTCTGCTGGATTATGGTGATTTGCTGTGCCCGTGATCCATGAAGTCTTCGTCACTAACAGTTTGTCAGTGATTTATTTTAATCACCTTACCTCCTGGTAAGAGACAGATATCAGTGGATTTCCCTGCTAATTAACCATTAAAGTGACACATTTCATGTCACTTATATAAGTTTGCACTGTTTTTCCTTCATTGCCTCTCATGAGTCTCAGTGATGTCTTCAATTGAATTGAGGCCTCATACGTCATAGTCAAAGATTGTTGTACATTGACTTGCCTTGTACAACTCAACTTATGCATAGTGTTTATCTTTGGGAGCGGAACACAGGGTCGGACTGCAAATGGTTTGAAAAATGTAATTCTAGTGTTGGAACAATACTGGCAATATAGTATTTATTCCCATTGCATACCTTGACATATATAATTATCTTTTTTGAATTCCTAACATGTTAAATGATGTCCAACTTGCCTAAATAAACAACTGTAAAAAACTGACAAAATTGTAATTATTGTAAATCAGAGACAATGACAAACATAAATTGACTTGAAATGTGAAAGATTGTTTGATTCACATGAATCAGAGTACCATAGACATTTACTTCATGTTGACCACAAAATCACCTTTATTTTCTATTTTCATCTATTTTCATTTTTTAAAATTTTGTGTTAGGTGTATCTGATGTGACAGAAACATGTGCTTGTTCATGTGGAGGCACGAGTGTGCTGCTGTCATTGCACAGGTCAGGGCAGAAGGCACTGCTAACCATCCTCCACGACAAGCCCACCAGTGTCAAGCCTGGCACACTTGACGTGTGCCGGGACATTTATACACTAGCCCCTTAAAATTTAACAGAATTATTCTTCCTTTTCAATCTTCCTGCTGTGTGGAAGTGTGAATGCTTTTGTGCCTCAGTGGCCCCCAACCTGCAACAACCTGCAGTGTGTATGGATTGAATGATTGTCCAGGGTGTTGGTGTGCGGGTGTAGGGGTCAGAGTGTGTGCTTTTGGCACGCATTGCAGATATGAAACCCCCTACTGGGTCATTGCGTGGCTCTCCTGCTACACTGCAGTTAGCCTTCTGAACCCATGTGACCTCTCACCCCTAAACTTACTTTGCTGATTGATGTTTTTGACCCTCCTGCTGAGAGTTTGTGCATGTTTTTGCAGTTCTCAAAACAAGAAAATGTTTTGTTTTGTTTTTCTAAAAGCAAGACTGTCTGTTTCAAATGATCAGTTTTATTATTATGTTTTTCTGTGTGTTTGTGTTCACACAGGTGCTAACCCCCTACAGACCAATGATTTAGGACACACAGCACGGGCCTATGCCAAGGAAGGAGAAGTGAGCACAGTACTGCTGGAGTGGGAGGGAAAAGTAAGACACACACTGTACAGATTGTGTAGGTGTTAAAAACCTGCAATAATGTGTTGATACCGTTTATTTATTTATTTATTGGCCTGATCTAAATGACTCGGCACAATTCAGTAAGCAGACATCTGTGTCATTTACACGAGAGGACACCCTCATGCACACAGACAGACACACACATCAGGAGGTCTGTGTCATTCAGTGACTGAGTGACAGGTGCTATTGAGTGTTAGAGATGTGAAATCTAGTAGAGGTTAACTGGGGTTAAAAACCTGCTGAAGAACAAAGCTGGGTTTTGGATTAGTATAATATACATAATATATGATATGCAAATATACATAACACATGATATGCAAATAGATTATATCCATATGGGATCAGCTGTAATTATTTAATTTTAAATTCTTTTAAAATAAAAAAAAAAATCTAAAATTTTGTTATATTAGTGACTGAGCTGTTTGTGTATTATCACATACCCCTTAGTTGAAAATGTGTGTGTTTATCACACCTTTGAAATACACAAAATACATTAAAAATAATAATAATAAGCAGTTGATCAGATTAACAGCTTTACAGACATGTTAAAAAGAAGAAAGAAAGCATTTCTCCTCTAATAAACTCCTACTGCTATAATATTATTAATATCATATTAATATTATTATAATAATGCCTCTGAACATGTACTGAAATTGGGCCAATTTGAGTGAAGGCAGTTGTTCAGTTTCTCTGCTCAGCTCTTGGAATTTCATAGGTTTGAAGTCATCAAAGTACTTTCTGTCATTTTCCTAAATAAAACTTGAATTATCTGTAGATATCGTGCTTGGCATCAGACTGAAACTAAGTAAGATGGACAGAGAGAGGGTGGTAGAGACAGGAGGGCAGAGGTGAAAGAGAAAACCAGGGAACAGGGAAAGGGGAGAGAAAATACATATATGGGCAAGAAAGATGTATACAAGAGGTGGAAAGAGATCAGATCAGCAGAGGAGTGGAAATGGATGTTAAAAAGGAGGAAGGCAGGAAGTAGATACAGTAGCTGCTGGAAAATGGAAAGGGAATTTCAAAGTGATAACAATTAAAGGAAGTAGTAAAGATAGTAAAGATGATACTAAATTGCCGACAAAGCAATATTTTGGTTTCTTGCCACCATATTTTCATTGCTACTCATTTTTAGCATCAATTAGTCACTTGTTTACAACCCTGCTCTGTACACTGAAACCACACCCTAAATCAGGGTTTCTCAAT
The DNA here is from genome assembly GCA_016785285.1 of Brachirus orientalis. NCBI lineage: Eukaryota > Metazoa > Chordata > Actinopteri > Pleuronectiformes > Soleidae > Brachirus > Brachirus orientalis. The sequence goes on from JAFBJR010000179.1 coordinate 1,552,365, forward strand.
CCTGGATCTAGGGACCCACTGGTCTGCATATTTTAGAGGTTTCCTTGCTCCAACACACCAGATTCAAGTCAGTGTGATGTTAACAGGCTTCTGCAGTGCTTTCTAATGCCCTGCATGTTTTAGGAAACCATCTAAAACATGCAGGGCAGTGAGTCCCTAGGACCAGGATTGAGAAACCTACACTGACAACAGATCCTGTATTCAGAAAAGGAAGATCAAACAGGACAAGAGGGGAAATGATGCTGTAATTAAGCCTAACATGTAAGGTTTCTTATGATAACTTGGCACAGTTTGCTCCTCTGCCAACCACCTTCATCAGACGTCTAAAGCAAGGCTACTGTTGTGGCTACAACTCAATAGAAGTATGAAACTAAACTGAGCCACAATTTTTTTTCTCTGCCTCAGTGGCTCAGCGTATAGAAACTGTGAATTTTGAAAAAAAATGACAAAGAATAAAAGATGATGACAGAGGAATGAATATGTAGGGACACACCTGCTGATTCTGTCATTTTCTCCTGTTAGATTTTCATACAGATTTCTGACATTCCCTCATTTTAATCCTTCCAAGCCTCTGAAATGTCTCCCTCCTGTTCTTGATGCATTGACTATACTTTTTTTAAACCACCATCCAGTTCCAGGAGATGCAAGCTCGACGGGAAGCAGAGGAAAGGAGGCGTTTCCCCCTGGAGAGGAGGCTGAAGGAGCACATCATTGGACAGGAGGGGGCCATCAATACCGTGGCCTCAGGTAAACACTCATACACACACAGACAAAGTTATCACAAGTAAACACAAATTCACACTTTAAAACCGTAGCCTTATCCTCCCCTTCGTTACCACACTGCCTCACTTTTTCCTTTGTCTTTATTTCTCCTCTCTCTCTTTCTCATCATGTTTCAGTTTTCTGCTGCCCTCTGCTTCCTCTCCTCAGCTTTCATTCCTCCCTCCAGCAGTAGGCGGGTTCAGACAGACCAGCAGAGGCTGTAATTGGTTAATTGTGATAAATGAGCTGTCTGTCAGGCATACACAGGTGCTGTGCGCATATGTGTGTGTATATGTATGTGTGTGTGTGTGTGTGTGTGTGTGTGTGTGTGTGTGTGTGTGAGAGAGAGAGAGACAGCTGAAGAGGCCAGGCTGGGAGCCGCCAGTTAACACGATTACAGAGAGAGGAGACATACTACAGATCCCCCCAACACACATGCACATGCTCCTCCTCTTTAGTCTCCCTCACTCTGCTTTCCCCCTCTGTCTCTTCTTCCCTTTTCTCTTTATTCCCTCGATCTCCATCACACCCACTCTATCCTTTTTTTTTTGCCCTTCTGTCCTTTCCTACTCTCAGTTAGTGGCCTTCAAACACCTGAATTTTTCCATCATTGTTCCTCCATGCCGTGCCATCTCTCTCCTCTCAAGAGTCGGGGGGGTGGACTGTACAGCAGAAGGGCAAAGCGATGGAGATGGGAAGAGTAAAACAGATAAGGAGGGGAAGATAGCAGAGAAGGAGTTGGGAAGCAGGAAGCTCAGAGCGTTGACTGAAAGACAAAGAGAGCCAGTGTAATGCACAGAGAAGATGAGGGAGGATGAGTTAGAGCACAATAACATGGCAGACAGTAAAGAGTTGATATTACACCAGGCATCCATGGAGGCCATGTATTGATCCGCAGATAAGTGTGTGTGTGTTGAGAAAGGCTTTCAGCAGTAAAGTATGTGTTGTTTTTATGATGTTGGGCATTTTCTGTTTGGGAAAATAATCAACTCACTCCCACAACTAGAAGTCAATATTATCTGTAATGATATGGTGTGAGCAAATTTCACCAATAATAAACAAGAGAGCACCTTTGATTGTCATCTTGGACCTTCATCTTAAACACAGAAAGAACTCAAAATCCACACACCAAAAAGCACAAAGTCATCTATAAACCAAAAGCAGTAGCTTCAACTGTCACTTGCCTGGAGGGGAAGAAGTAGAGTCTAAGAAGGTAGAGAGAGAATCGTGGGAGTTGTAGTCTTTGGCAGGGTGATGACTGATTGTTGTTATCATGGCAAATTGTCCCGAGAGACATCAGCACGGTGATAAAGGAACAGCTTATTGATCCTCGAGAAGTATTACAGTGAATATATCTCACTCACACACACTTGCACATGCTCCTCTACCCTGATTGAGGACAGGATCTTCGGAAGATGTGCACAAAAAACACACTCTATAGGCCACACAGTTGTACACATGATGTTACTCATTTTGTCAGTTTCTATCAAAGGTGAGATGAGCAGGAATCGGATGTAGAGAGGATGCAGAGATGAGGAGATGAGATGTACCAGGAAAGAGAGGAAGAGATGTATATTTTGTAGATAAGGAGGCAGCAAATGATAAAAGGATGTGGGAGATAAAGAGAGGAACAACAAGGGCTACATGGGAAAGAGCAAACGCAAGTCATAAACAGCTTCATATATTTATACTCTGTAATGGTTTTAAGGAAAAAAGCTGGTGTTTTCTTTAAGACTGTGACTAAAGATTGTTTTCATTTAATTTAGATTTTTTTGATAATTTTGATTTTAATCATTTTGCTCTAGTAAAATTCTACAGAATTGAAATAGAGTAAGGATATTAGAATAATAGAATTTTTTTGGTGTATTCTTAAACTGCTACACGCATGTACCACACACAAACTAGAGAAACACTAACTCCTCATGCATACACAGGCAGTATAAAAACACTAACTACACACGCATGTACACTTGTGTATCTATTCTTCTTAGGACACTGAATTTACCTCCATTCATTTGGACAGCCAAGCAAAGTGTTATCCCCAATTTATTGATAACCAGCTTATGCCTGACCCTGACTTCTAATCACCACTATTCAAGTCAGATCCTTAAACTTAACTAGTCCATCCATTCTGCCTCATTAGGACCAGATTTTGGTCTCTTTGTGGACTACTGGTCCAGAAAAGGTCCTAAAGAGGTAACAAATCCAAGTATACTCACACACACTTACAGAGGAAAGTGGTTAGATTGATCCAGGTTTAGCTCTCAGGGCTAAGAGTTATTGAAGAGAATCATCCCTCTGTAATCAGGTTAGATACAACCAGACCTGCCCAATGCGCACTGCTCCATTTGTGTGTGTGTCACTGTGTGTCAGTGTTTGTGTGTGTGTGTGTGTGCATGCATGCATGGGGGAGAGAGAGAGAGACCGACCAAGCTTTCATTTGTTTCGTGTCTCCTTCATTTCCTTGTTGTTGTCATGGTCCTCTGAGAAATGTCAGTGTGCCCTTCTGTCAAAGTCAGTCTCAATCAACTAAAACACACAGAAGGTTACGCTGTCATTCACACTGCCATTGATAAAGCAGACAGAGCTTTGAGCCCCTCTGGTCACTATTCATCTCTGACACACTTGTTTGTTTCTCTGCCTCGTTCTCTATCTCCTTATCTCCATCACTCCTCTCTCTTTGCTCGCTTTATCTCCTACATCCTTGCTCCTCTTTCCCCTCCTTATCGTTGTTCCTCCCTCTCTACCATGTCACCTCTCCATCTTTCCTAGTCCCTTACTCAGTGTCTCCCTCTCTTCTTCTATTAAGCTTCTGATTGTTATGTTTATCAGCTATTTAGTAGCTTTTTTAAAACTCTTGTCTGCCGGCCGGTGTTTTTGTGTTTTGGATGCACTGTATGAGAGCAAGTAAGCAAAAAGCTCATCATTCTGGCAGGAGTTGCTTTGACAGGAGAGGTATTGTTAAACACAAAAACTTACCCTGTCTTGTTCCTCAACAGCACTTGCACTGATTGCACTCTATCTACCTGTGATACTAAGTGTAGGATATTTTTATGAGTTTCTTTTTTTTGTTGGCCTTTAGGAAATTTTGTCTTGGAAAGGAAAGGCAGTGAGTAGATGGGAAGAATAGAGGACATATTTCGGGCAATAAATATATGACACATCTTTTCAGTCTTCTCCCAAACTGATGCTGATGTTTATGGTTCATGACTTTGGGAAGGTTTTTCTTTTCAGATTGAAACATTTTAAGACATAAAAATCCCAAGAGACACATTTTACCTGCTTTTATGTAAAGTTGTGATTTAAATTGCTGAATAGAAGGCAAATGTAGAAAGAATCAAGGAGAGTGTGATTGTTTGAAGTGTCACGTTGTATTGGCCTGTGGTGTCAATATGAATTTTTTTAAATATGATCTACTGTATATGGTAACTTTTTGAAAACCTTTTTGGTCATTGGGCTGTTTGTGTTATAGCCCCTTAGTTTAAATGAAGATGTGCATTGTTGGTTTGATAAATGTAGAAACTACATCATCGTGTTTGTAAAATTTTGTAACTTAATGAAGTACAATAAAAGGCATTTTACTGCATATTATGTTTTTGATGAAGTTCATGTAGATTTCTACATGTAGGTTTCTTGATTTTTACTTAAAATCAAGAAAAAATATACTGACTCTCATCCACCTCATGAGGGAGGAAAAAGCAGCAAGATCAGAGGAACAGTTCTTTTCTATTTTCATTGTCCTCAGTTTTGCTTACAATAAGAGCTATGATTATTATGACAAAGAAAAAAGAAAGAAAAACATTCTTAAGTCTCTCCCTTCACACTGCAAGGAGGATTTGATCATGTCAAAGATGAAGAAACTAATAATAACTGTTGTTGTAGCTCTGCAGCAGCTTTTCTGCCAACATCAGCTTCTCTGAGAGGTTTCAGAGCTGATGCTCAGCTCATAAAGGGAACAGCTGGCATTTTAGTGGCAACTTACCTGGATTGACACATCTTTCCTTTGTCAGTACTTGCTTTTCATTGTGTGCAACATAGCATCTCTGCTTTCGAAGGCAGGATGCACTAGAGCTAATTCGTGGACAGACAAACAGCCCTAGCTATGAACAAATTATAGTTTTGTATTAGAGCTGTGGGAGGAACCAGACTGATGGAAACTTACATTGGAAAGACACAGTAAAGACCCAGCCAGCCATTAGAGTCAAAGCAGAGCTGACCAGTGAATCAGAGTACCATTAATTGTTGGCTCTGTTCACATTGGCTCTGTTTCTGGCACCGGTCTCTGAACAGGTTCAGATTTGGGTAAGTTTGTGCTAGTGTCGGCTTCTTCGTTGAGCAGCTAAAACCACAGCCAAATATACTCTTTACTCGTCTCTAATCTACCTCATCATCTTGTCTCTGTGAATGTGTGTGAGTGCAGTTGCTGGGGTGATGGCAGGATTGGGTAGGCACTCCTCTTTAAGCAAGCTTGTGTGTGTGTCAGTGTGCGTGTGTGTGTGTGAGGCTGCGATCTATGCTAAACTGATTTTGCCAAGGCTGCGCCAGGAAGGCTAACACAATTACTGCTGGCTAATGGCCCCACTGACTCGGGGGGAGGAAGGTGGGTGGCTTTCTGGAGGTCTCTCATCTTGCTCTGTAGCTCTGTTTTCTCTCCTCTTTCTCCTTTTTTCGACCAAATGCCACTGACCCTTTTCTCATCCCTGCTTTCTTTCTTTTATCATAGTTTCTGGGATACCCGCTGCCCCATGAGTCAACTTGGTTCACTTGGGTGTGACTATAGATTACGTAGTGCTAAAGCAAAGTCAACAAATGCAAATAATCAAAATAATGGCCTTCGTTTCCTCCCTCTCTCTCTCTCTCTCTCTCTCTCTCTCTCTCTCTCTCTCTCTCTCTCTCTCTCTCTCTCTCTCTCTCTCTCTCTCTCTCTCTCTGTGTGTGTCCATGCACTCTGTAGCCATCAGGAGAAAGGAAAATGGTTGGTACGATGAAGAGCATCCTCTCGTTTTCCTCTTCCTCGGTTCATCAGGAATCGGTAAATCACACTCTCATCTTTCACAACCAACACCGACCCTTTGTTGCCATAAATGATGCAGCTGCTACATGTAGCTGCCAAAATAAACACAGCACTTGAGCAAGTCAAGTTTGTAAAGTACAATGAATGTTTATGAAGTGTACTGTGTTCCCTCGCTGCCAAACAAATCGATTTAAATGTCGGAGAATACGCAAGGCTGCAAAAGCATGTGTCTCAGGGTAAATATAAGCACAAATCTGAGAAACACTCAATAGGTTTTAAAAAAAAACTATTGAACTGATTAATTCAAAGATAAAAAAAAATGTTTTGTGAGTAAATCAATCAGATGTATTGAATAATCCTCACAGCTTACAACTGTAAAAGTTGACTACCCTTAATATGTATGTATAAGCTTAGCCCCACTAATTAGTCCTGGTCATGTTTTATTAGTCAAGATCATGGAGTTTGAAGCCATGATGCAGATGAATGAATGTCTGTCATTCACTTAGTTCAGTCAGACACTATAGTATGAATTCATATGGTGTCCAGAGAATGAGCATAACTGACTCAAACGAACCTGACTTTTCCTCTAGTGCCATTATCAGCCACGTTGATTTACTGTATTGATATTTTATTAAATATTAATATTTAACAGTTAATGTCTTAGTCAGGTCATCAAATTCATTCTTGCCCAATAAGGCACAGTCCGCCCCTGTTTTCCAATCAGTTTCCTTGGGGGGGACATAAAGTTTATAAATCAGCCAACAAAACACCTGACAAGTGTTTGAGATTGATAGATCATTAAAATGGTTGACATCTTCAGATGTGTTCACAGTGGTTCATATCATGTTAAGTCAAACTATCAACGTATTTCAACCTGTCATCTCATGTGATGTGAGGTATTTGAATTTCAAGGCTAGTTAAGGCATTTTAATTAATCAGTATTAGCCACAGTAAAGACGATCCTAGTGTTAGTACTAGAACTAATACTAGTTATATTAAATTCTTTGATGATTGCAACCCATTGAACTCTGTGTAGCCTCTCGCCCTATGTTAGCTGGAGATAGGCACCAGCCCCCCCGCGACCCCTAGTGGATAAAGCGGTAGAAAATGAGTGAGAGTGAACTCTGTGTATACTGGCTGTCAGAAACGGCAAACTGACTTTTAAAACACTAGTGCTTCCTCCAAACATACTTTACTCTTCAGCTTTGCACATAAACAAACTAGGGATGTCTAAATACCATTTTGTCTTGTCAATACTGATGTCGATATCACAACCTTGAGTATCTACCTTTATTGATATCAGTCTGACACATTTGTTTTCACAGCTTTTGAATTACCAAGCTCACATACATACAGCCAACTTACAATTACAAATATTCTGATCCCATAAAAAAGAAATAAACAGCCCATGTTGTACAGACTGTACCATTTATGTATTATTTGAAGGTCTAGTATGAGAATAAAGTCATAATATTATTTTCAAGCAAAATCTCAGATGATCAGCTGCAACCTAATTTGGTTTAGGCTTTTACAAATAGGGTAATCTTTTTACACATCAACACCACATTATCATTAGTGTCAGGGCTTTGAAAGGATTGTGAAAGAAACTGAGTCCATACCAAAGAAAGAATCACAGATTTGGATGAAACCCTTTCTTACATGATGGAGGAAATGGCTGGTAGTGGTTGACTGCAAGGCTGCTGCTTTCTACATCACTGTGCTATTCAGAGATGTTTTACAGGTTCTCAGGAAACAATAGATTGGTAATTAAGGTTTTGGATCCAGAAGCAGTTTTTTAGATTGTATCAGATTTTATATCTTCCTTATTCTGACACCGACCCAGTAATTTTGACCATTATTGGACCGATACTTTTAGTATTGGCTCATCCTTAATACAAACCCCATAGTGACGACAAAAAGAAGGTCAGGAATTTGAGTTAATGAATCCTGTGGGGATGATCTGACACTAAAATCTAAATCCTGCCTGGGCCTTTTTGTTCTATTACACATGTGCACTGACCCGGGGATATTACACAAAATGCCATAGAATGCTACCAAAGATATTTTAAGATATTAGGAAAGGCAATGGAAATGGCTTTACAGGTTAAAGCAGCAGCAGCAGCACTTTTTGCATTAAAGGACAATGACTGGGACATCTGCAGTCTAGTAGAAAGCTTAAATGTTCACAAGTAGCAGTAAGAAGTGTGTTCAGAGGGGAGACAGTGTGGTTTTATGGGAGATGGATGGCTAAAAATGAGTGCGATGGGAAAATGACAGGACAGAGAGATAGATGGAGAAGCAACTGTGTTCATATTCTCTGTTGCCTTTAGCGACAAACAATGGCCATCAGACATCAATATTAAACACGGCAACAAGACACACACACACACACACGCACGCACACAAACAACACTCATCATACCGATATGCATACCAAACTCAGGACATCAATATCGTATATGAGCATTTATATGCAGAATATTTTACCAACAAACATAATGTGTGCTGCTGGAGATGATTGAAAGCTGCGTAAGGGAGGCGCTGGGATTTAATCCAGCTCCTAGAGAAAGAGAGATCGTCTTTCTGTCTAAAACGAAAGACTTCCTGAGATCACTACATGCTGATGTACTCCAAAAGGCAGGGATTTTCAGGAAATAAGTAAAAAAAAGAAAAATGAATAAGTACATATTTTCTCTGTTTTGTCTGTCTGGTCTGATGGCGGGTGTCCCAGGAAAGACAGAGCTAGCCAAACAAGTGGCCCGCTACATGCACAAGGACATTAAGAAGGTATGTGACAACATCTCACGCACACAAAGTGTATACACAGGTGTTTCCCACTAAATAAATAGATGGAATCTTGTCAGCAATATAAAACATATATAAGACATTTAATTTAGTGGGTCATCTTGCCTCGTAGAAATGACAGACAAATCAATTTGTATTGGTTACCGTGGTAACTGTACATTCAAAAGAGAGCAACTGAAAAATACACACTTTGATACAGGTCACGGACTAGTGTGATGGAGAATTAATCACGTGTGTGATTGCAGGGTTTCATCCGTTTGGACATGTCTGAGTTCCAGGAAAAACACGAGGTAAGCGACTTGTCTTTCTGTCCTGAAGCCAAAACTTTATCTGATGCCTGAATCATACACGGTGTGAATAGTGTTTTCATTTATCAACTGTTCAAGAGCAGATCTATGTATGACTACTGCAGATTCATGGCAATGACATCTTAAATTCATCTTGTTTATTTACTCAGAAAGGATTCAGACAGAAATATATGTCATTTTTGCCCTTTGTTGTGATTTAATGATGAATCCATCTGATCTGATCTCCCCGCCTGTGTGTGATATTGTTTCTCCCTTCTCCCGCCCTCTCACAGGTGGCCAAATTCATTGGTTCTCCACCAGGGTATGTGGGACATGAGGAAGGAGGTCAGCTGACCAAGCAGCTGAAGGCGTGTCCCAATGCTGTGGTCTTGTTTGATGAGGTAGACAAGGCCCATCCTGATGTCCTCACTATCATGCTGCAGCTCTTTGATGAGGTGCGTATACAAACAAGCATCCAATCAGAGATGAAGACAATATATCAAAGAAACATTATTTGTGTTTGATTCTTCCTGTTTCTTTGTGCGGAAATGAAACTTTCATCAATCAGTCTGTGTGATTTCTGCTGTCCCTCTCTCAGGGTCGCCTCACAGATGGCAAAGGGAAGACCATTGAATGTAAGGACGCCATCTTCATCATGACATCTAATGTTGCAAGTGACGAAATTGCCCAACATGCACTGCAGCTCCGTCAGGAGGCTGAGGAGGTCAGCCGCAGGAAGCTGGCTGACAAACTTGGTGAGACCAACAAGCACACATACTGAACGAACATAGTTAAACATGCAAACAGAGACAGTGAGGTACACAATGATGGTGTTTTGTTTTTCATTATCATGAGTTCATCTAAATTATCAATAAATACTTTGTGATTTGGTGGCACAGTGAAAAGACTATGCCAATTTAACAAAATCAGAAATGGCTATACTTTCTTACTATGGCTTCCTGTCAGGTTATGAATGGAACGAAAAAAGAGCCAGCAATCATAATGGTAAATTTCAGAATAGATTAAAAGCACTGGTGGTTTTAAATGGCACGAGAGTATGGTATATCTAGATCACTATTCCTCATTTCTTGATAAAATAAAATTATATGTGGATAGGATCAGTGAGGACTTGGAGGTCAGGTCCACCATTAACCATGTTTAATGTCTTTTGTTTCAGATGTTGCCCATAGAGTCTCCAAAATATGAACTTGATAGACTGAATAAAATATCTAAATTCATTTAGCAGAGAAAATGCCCAAGAATATGGTTCCAAACTATGTTATTGTGTAAATCCAAAGGGATTTTTTGGGCCGCACAACTGAGACCCGTAATTTCAGAAATTTTGATTTGATGTAATGTGCTGCTGTATGTGTACACTGTGCATAGTGAAACTGTCCAGTTAACATGGTAGCTGGAAAACAAAAGGAAGACATGAATTTGTGTTGCTCAAATAAAAGTTAAAAAGACAGCAATTATCCATCAGACAAGCAAAGGTCAGATGAATGAAAACAGAATTTAAAGTAATAATATATTTTTCTCCAGAGGATGTTCAGAAAAGTGATGACATCAAAATCCCCCGACAGTTTAAAGAAACTGTGATTCGACCAATCCTAAAGGTAAAACAGTTACACAAACAAGTGCCAATGTAAACATATGTTTTGTTGAACTGCTGCATTTTCTTTATGGCCGGATTTTGCTTAAGAGGCTTCAATTATCATTGTTTTTGTTCCTGCTCAGGCTCATTTCCGGAGGGACGAGTTTCTTGGTCGGATCAATGAAATTGTATACTTCCTGCCTTTCTGTCACTTAGAGCTACTACAGTTGGTCAGTAAGGAGCTCAACTTCTGGGCCAAGAAGGTATGTGACCTTGTGTGCACTGGACAATCACATCACTTAACATTTATCCGTCTTACAGAAAAGGAACAGACAAATTATCTGTTTATTATGTTACAGTTACATCACATTTCTCTAAAATGTGAGTTAAAAGAGAATTTTAGGTAAAGGAATCCAGACAATGAAAGGAATGTTGAAAGAGACCAGTTGTAATATGGACATAGAGTCGTCCTTTTAGAGAGCTCTGCTGGCTCACCTGAGGTGTGGGGTAAGTTTGAGGGTGGTAGTGACACTAATAGAGTTTTGGCCACATTTTTTAATGGTCTTTGCCATAGAGGTTATGTTTTCAGTGCCATTATCAGTCTGTTGGCATGATCACTAAAAACTCCTTATGCAACATAATGATGAAGTATAGGCCAAGGAAAACACTTTAAATATGGAGAAGGTGTAATTAAATGGGTGGACAAAACAAAATGTTGTACTTTCTCCCAAACTGCAAAACTCCCAAACACAACGAACACAGACAGAAAACAGGGTGAGAGAGTTCCGTAAAAAATAAAGTGAAAGGAACATCTGGCCAGGATTTGAACCACGTTTGCACCCGAACAATTTGGCTGTGGGACGCCTGTCTTGGGGCACTTTCTAGTTAACTTGTGTGTCTATGAGTGTTTACAGAGCCTCCACACATCTAAACGGTTTTGCCCACATTACTATTCAATACCTCATTTTCAAGACTAGGAGGTAAGAGTAAACCTCTGTATCTGAGAGAAGAAATGTATGTACGTAAGATACAGGCTGTCTTTGTCCAGCAGCCGCTGAGCTGTGCATGAACACATGCAGATCAATATGATATGCCACTGCAACTCACTCTAATGTGATTATTTTGCTTAACATGTGGAGCCTTCATCAATATTTAATTATTAATATTACAGCTGGTGTCCTGACAGCAAACGCAGACCCTGCAGGCAACTGATAGGAACCTAAGTCAGTTCTCTTCTTCCTTTTGTCCGTTTTTTAAGTGCAGCTGTACATGATTTGTTCATGTGTGTGTATTCATCTCTTTGGTCTTTAATTATTATTTTTTTGTGTGTGTAATAACTTGTTTCTGTCTGTGTGTGGCAGCAGCGCTAAAAGCGGAAATCTTATTATTACAGAATCCTCTGGAGCCATTTGTTTGTCACTCACTTATATTAAATAAATTAAATGTTTATTGCTCCCATTGTTGTCTGACATCACTATATTATCATAATATGAGCATTTATATCTCTGGAGTAAAATCTGGCATCTTATTTATTGAACGACACGTTAATATCAGTAGCTAAATGAGAAGTGCTGATCACTCTTATTGACTGGTGTTTGATTAAAACGCATTAAGGGCCTGTTGATTAGCGCTGGCAGACATGTTACTTGACATCATCTTCTTGCTGCCATTGCACTTGTCTCCTTCTCCCCTGCTCATTTCTTTACTCTCTCCTTTCTTTCTATTTTACTGTAAGATGCTCTTGCTCGCTCTAGTCTTACCCTCTAACCATTTTCCTCTTCTTTTGCCATTTGTTTCTTATTTATTAGGCCAAACAGCGCCATGGCATAACTCTTGAGTGGGATCGGCCTGTGCTGGACCTGTTGGCAGGCGGGTACAACATGCATTATGGAGCACGCTCCATCAAACATGAGGTATACACATACTGTAACGCACTGTTTTTAACCGTTTGAAATTATATTATTATGTTAGAAAACATACCAAACATTGGTTTGGTACAGTACAACTGTACTGTACCAAACCAATCCGGTCCACTCTATAAGTGGAACAGAAAAGAGGCTTGACAGAGCCTGTTTTTGGTTAACAGACACAGCATACAAGTAATATTACAAGTACTGGTTTCTGTTCACAAAGGCCAAAGAGAAGCAGGATAATAACATTAAAAATAACAAAAGATTACACATTTGACCTTCATAAAGCCAAACTCTGCTTTTGTTCTAACCTTGTCACTTATCCCTCAGGTTGAGCGGCGGGTCGTCAACCAGTTAGCTGCAGCTTATGAACAGGAGCTGCTGCCGAAAGGCTGCACTCTGCGTCTGTCTGTCCAGTCAGATGGCCAGGAAGAACAAAGCTCACCCAGTCTGCGGCTTGAGGTGGTAGAAGAGGACAGGTCATCGAGAACGCTGGACATCCGTCCACCAGTCAGTCCTGAACACTAACAAACAAACAGCACAGCACAGAATCCACACAGAATGTCTGCACACATGTACACACACACACAGCATCATCATTATGCAGGATGGATGGAACACACATGCAGTGATTTGATGCCAAGTCGTCCACAACATGCAGCACAGAATCTGCCGACAGTCAGCGAACTCAACCTCCTGCTCACGTTCATGTCTCAACAATCCTTCAGAGAAGCTGAGACTCGTATCAAGAGCTGTGCAGACTCATTTTATATATAGAATGTCCACGCAGTTGTAGCGTTGAGGCGTCAGTGAGTCTGTGCAGCCGCGACATTACAGGCATCATCATCATCAGTGAGTAAATAGAAGCCTTCACATTGATGAATAAAAGCTCCGTAGCATTTTGTTTAAGTAGAAGCAACACTTAGCTCTTACCTTGTGAAATGTGAATATCCACCACAATGAATATGATATAATACAGTATTTATTTACAGAAACTTCTGTTTGTCAGTCACTGACAATGAACCATGGTGAAGTGGATGCAGCAAGTGTTCATGCTGAGGTGGAGAAAGGAAAATATAAAATTCTGAATAGTAGTAAAACTATTCCAGTACGAAGTGATTTATTTCATGATGACGAAGAACAGCAGCCATCTTCTGCTGTGAAAGAAAAAAGATTGTTTCATAATGCCTTCACTTTAGTGCACATTTTACATGAGAAAAATCCTCGTCAGCAGAGCTACATTGATAAATAAACACATATATAAAACAAAAAACACTTTAGTCACTTAATTTTAGTAAAGAATGAGTTAGTCGTGAAATCCGAAACATGATGTGTAGCAGTCACTGAATTATGGAAAAATACAAGTGTCTGGCGAATAGTTTCTGTTGATGCATGTTCACGCAAAGAAGCGTCATTTGTCAGGACAGCGCGCTCAGCTGCTGCTGCACGGTGTGTCTGTGTGACATAAAGAGAAATTTAGAGTCGTAAAGAAATAATAACCACGCTGCTGCTGTATCATAAATGTTTGAACAGCATGTTGACAAGGCACCAAATGTAATCGAGCAGCATCTGTCTTTGTTGTACCGTCTGTGTAAATAAAGTCATCACGACAGAAAGGGAATTCCTCCGTTTTGTTTTGTTTTTTGTTCTGTCTGTGTTGCACTGACACCTTTGATGGATGGATGGACAAGTCTGTGTGTGTGTGTGTGTGTGTGTGTGTGTAAAACCAGTGCCTGGGTGGGAATTCTACAACAATAACGCTTGTCCACCTTGTGAAACAACATGACAGAGGAATTTGATTGGAATCCCGCTCTGTGTCGAGGGGGGGCTGTGTCAAATGCTGGGAGAAAATGCAGCAGCATGGTAAATGTCACTGAAATGTAGAAGAGCATCATACACACACGCACACACACAGACCCCATGCCGGAATGTCTTCCCCATAGGGAGGAATTAGCATACGGGGACAAGACACATTGACTGTTGGTGGAGCTCAGACAATGTGTGAAGAGAAAGTGTCTCCACAACCAGTGTCTTTATACTGTAACTCTGCACTATTCATAATTGAAACAATTAGTTAATCAATCATTTAGTTTAAAAAAAATTCAGCTTCCATATGAGGATTATACTAACTAATATAACTTTGGCAACTTGCAATGGGAACTATTTTCTTGCATTCACTGGAAGATTAATTAAAAGTTCCTGAGAGAAAAAGTATATAAACATCTTTTATCTTTTTTTCCCCACATCTCAAAAGGTATCAAACCTTTAAAAGCATTTTAGAAACTCTTTAAAATCCTGCTGCTTTAATTATTATTATGTTTCATTTACATGTGTTTTAATAATTTATTAATCTCCTTATGGGAATTACAATACTTACAACAGCTTTTACTTTGTGGTCGCATTAATTGTATTTTGCACTGATACATTAATTGTCATATGCTGCAAGTGTCATCTGTCTGATGTGGAGCTGAACACCGATAGAAAGCTCTTTGAGGCCCACAGAGGACGAAGAAGCAGCAGAACCTTTATTTAAAAAAGAAATATATAAAGGATTTTTCAAGAGATTGCATCTGGACAGTGGATCAGGTTTTGCTGTGATACCTCGAGGCTTTTCCCATCGCTTATAACCCTCAAACACATCTACAATTTATGGTTTTAGGAAGTAAAGCTGGCATCATGAGTGTGTGTGTGTGTGCGTATCCATTTACCCTCCCCAAGAAGGAGCACAAGAAAAAGAGGGGAATGAAAAAGAGAAAAGGCTCTTAGTCTTTCCGTCAGGCTATTTCTGACTGCTGCCATTTCTCTGATTAGATTATGGAGAAACAGAAACCTGGCCCTCCATCGTCCTAACCTCCCTCTATCTCTCTACATTCTGCTCGCTCCCTAACTCACTCACTCACTCACTCCAGCCATCCTACCTCCCTCTTCTCCACCTTTCTCTGTCAGCCCTTCCTTCCTCCTCCTCCTCCTCCTCTTGTCTGTCCGTCCATCTGTCCCTCTCTTCTCATGTTCTGTCTTTAGCCCAAATCTGCTGATGATACAAATGGAGGAGAGTTTAAGGTGTGAGACAGCAGCCGAGGGCAGAAGGCTGAACACGAAAAACCAGAGAATAACAAAATATGTCGAGTAATTTAGTCTGTGAAGTGGAGCCACAGAGTGTGCGCAGAATAAGATTATCTAAGACATCAAGGAAACAAAAATAGAAACTAAACTTAAGGATGTTGTCAGGTACAGTTAATACATCAAATACAGCACTGAAGTACAGAGCAGGGTTTCTCGATCCTGGTCCTGGGGACCCACTGTCCTGCATGATTTAGACGTTTCCCTGCTCCAACACACCTGATTCAAATGGTCAGCTCATCCGCAAGCTCTAGGAAAATCCTGATGACGACCCATTTATTTGAATCAGGTGTGTTGGAGCAGGGAAACATCTAAAAACATCCTAAGGGCCAGCACTGAGAAACACATAGTCTGTAAATGTTGGAGCTCTGATCTGGTCGGTCACCTCTTACACTGACAGGCAGTTTAAGACAGTTTTAAAATGACTAAAACATGGACACACACACACACTGACAGTTATTATAACTGTGATGCTGTGATTGGAAAGCAGGTTGTAGAAGTTTGGGTGTGTTTGGTGTTAGTGCAGTAACATTTGCTGTGCAGCAGCAGCAGCAGCAGCAGCATCAGCATCAGCCAGGTGGAGGTGCTGAATGATGAACGACTACTCGAGGTTCTCCCATTATCATATCTGTCCCTGCTCTTAACAGAGGATTTTCATCCGTGTCCCTCTGCACCAGCCTCACACACACACACACACACACTCCTCCCTTTCTCTCTTTGTGCTCTCCCTCTGTTCCCCCCCGAATAGCGATCGATTTCACCTCCATTACCTCAGTCCACTCACTCAGCTGCAGGATGAAGATGTTCCACAGTCCCCGCAGCTGCAGAGCAGGACCCTCATCGCCGTCCACGCTCTGATTTCAGCTGTGGACTCTGGACTCATGGTGGCCCACAACACCGGAACCCGCCAGGTTACCGCAAGGCAACCACGTGACCCTAACCCCCCCCCCCCCCCCCCCCCCCCCCGGGAGAATTATTAGCATAGAAGACAAATAAAGGAGGCCGCCACTAAGAAATGCACCGGTCTGTGCGTTTTTCTTTTAAAGAAAGGGAACAAATCCATTCCGCCTAATTCGAACCTTGCTCAGGGACAGCTCGCGTGGCAGATTGCAGCCTAATTAGTTTAGAGGGAATTTAATTCAATTAACTTTCCACAGCTCCGCGCGCCCCGCCGCTGGGCTGCTTTCAGAGCGCGGGGCCAGAGCTCCAGATCTAATTAGCGTGTTTGGAGAAGCTCTCCTGCGCGCGGCCTTTCCTCGCTGCTCCAGCTGTGGAGTGTGTGTGTGCGTGTGTGTGTGTGTGTGTGTGTGTGTGTGCACTCTGGTCTCCAGGGACCTGTTTTTTTTATCCTAAAAAGCTTCTTTTTTAAGTAACATGCCGTTATCCATTAAGATAATACAGGTCTGGTGCCGCAGTGGAGAGATGTACGCAGCATGTGAATACACGCAGCTGCTCCGCGTCACGTCACGTCCCCGCTGCTGAGTGCGCACTCGACTGATGTTCGAGTGGACTTGAATTAGTTTGAGTGTCGTCTGATGGGTTAAAATTAATGACCTCATTTGGAGGCGATTTTGACCAAACTTCAGCCTGATGATCTTGTGTCTTTTTTTTTTTTTTTTGTCTCAGCTGATTCGTTTGGTTAAATTAATTTAAATCCAATGATAAAATGATTTATGGCTTTAACAACCTTTTCTCCGGGATGAGGAGAGGATATTCTGGGGAGACATCAGAGCGTATTTCAACATTTTTGGTTCCTTGTGCATCGATCCACAGCGTTGTACAACATGATTTCCCAGCTGTGTCAAATAATTTACCTTCAAAACCACGCGCTTATCATGAAAATTAGTGGACAGCTTTTTTTTTAAGTGAAAATCACGCGTATCAGTTGTCTTGACTTGTGCATTTTGTCCAGGTGATCAACATCCATTTAACTCATGACTGTAAGTTTAAGGTGTAATAACCAAAGCAAGGGTTAATGTTGTCTCAAAATGGCAATTATTACTAATTGTATTGAAATTTTCTAAACATGAAACTTCTAGTGGAAGTATTGGTTGATATGATTTAGCAGGTTTAAACAGTAAATTAGCAGAACTTCTGTGTTGAAACAACGTGGTGAAGTTGAGTTTACTCTCGTTTTTAAGGCAGCAGGATAACTCTTTGGTTTTATAGCAAATGAAATGCAGCACCTGAAAATCGCACATTTCCCAACCTCCTGAAGAGATGACGGCGCCTTTTAAAGGAGGTTAGATCACACAACTTTCTTTTAATATCAACTTAATAATGTAGGTGTATATGCCACTAATTATTAAGTCCGTTGCAAATAAAATACCTTTGACTGAGATGGAAAACCTAACTCTTATAACTCAGTGTCATTGCTTGTTGAAATGGAAATTTCATTTACAGTTGACACAACTATTTTGGGTTGAGCTAAAACGTGTTTTTTGTTTGCGCAAATGTAGCAACTAAACAAGCATTTTTAAATATTTTAATGCACCTCAACAATTTTGCAATACCTGTATAATGAAGGCGTTATGAAACACTGCAGAGCAGCAGATTACTCCTCAAACTCATATTTGACTTTCTCGGCTACAAACAACTCCTCTTATCATTAAATCCTTTTTTTTTTATTGTTATCCTTTAAAAACAGGTAAGATGTATTGTGCGCTTGACTGTGCTTTCCTCACGGGGACATGCTGCAGGCTGTCAGGACCCTGCAGTGTGATTCTGATCAGCTGAATCAACACTCGGCCTGGACCTGACTCAATTACACTACAACATGGCTGCTTCACTTGTTCTCTAACCGGGTTAAATGCGCGCCGTCGTCTCCAGCCGGAGCGTCACGGTACATTCCGGTAATTGGGGATTGAAATGTGGGGACAGGCGCACCGACTGGACCCCCGCCACCACCACCACCACCACCACCACCACCCCCCGGGCCCACAGCCCGACTCCTTCCCTTCTTCCCCACGGCACAGTTTCTCATTCATCATCAGGCAAATGAAATGCGCACCGCGAGCCCACGTTGTTGCGGAAACGTGGGCCGCTGTTCACGGTAGGATCTGTGACTTTAGATTTTATAATAATGCGCCATCAAATCCATCTCCGAGGCAGGAACATCTTAAAGGGGACGATGACACGACACGTTTCAGTGACAGTGCAGCTGTGTGTGCGCGTGTGTCTCGCAGAGTCATGCACAGCAAACGAAAAAAGAAGGCTGCGTCCTAATAATGCGGTTAAATATGAATATTCTTTTTTCATAATAATCCAAACGACCATTATAGAAACGTGATGGGAGCGAAATAAACATTAGAGATATACAGCAAGAGATACTGAGCTTTGTTTCGTGTGTGTGTGTGTGTGTGTGTGTGTGTGTAAACCACTGCGCATTTTACGCACAAAGAAAATACGCAAATCTAAATCAGCGTCAACAGACTCGTTCATAAAACGGATGTGTTCTGTCCTCCATAGCTTATTTTATCTACTTTGAAGAGCTTTTATACAAATAGTAATCCAATATGCACAACAGGATGTCCAATTAAATTTAGAAAACACTCACACAGGAGCGCATGTTGACTTCAAATAATGCCAATAATTTTGATATTTACCCAATTTTGATCAATAGTTTTGTCAGGCAATAATTAAAACGCTGTATAATGTGC
>JAFBJR010000179.1:1571621-1616539 GCA_016785285.1 Brachirus orientalis
ACGTATGTATATTTAATGGGATTTTAATTAATTAATTTGGGGAATATTTAATTATTTTACAACTCACAAAATGTGCATTATTTTGTTCAAATAATTTGAACCATTTATAGCAAGTTGATGGTGGATCAGTCCGTTTAATTACTGTTCTGTTTCACCACAAGACTCGACATTTAGGCCTGTGTCTAATTTGTTGTCTATGAAATCTCGTTGGCACTGACGTCATGATGAACTGTTGCTAACCGTAACAATGTGATCACCGCGTGTATTTGTTCATTTAACTGTGTGTTTTACAAAGACGACGTTTCTGTCCGAACCAATAAAGAACCATATCCGCCTGAGTCTGAAGCAGGAAAACGCCCCTCGACACATGGGACATGTTCTTTGAGTTTTCATGATGGATGGACCTGCCGTGTCTCTCTCTCTCTCTCATTCTGTGTGTGTCTGTCTGCCTGTCTGTCTGTCTCTCTGACTGACAGCCTCGGACCACCACCGCGTGTCAGTGGACAGATACAGGACTGGGCCTCCCGCGAGGCTTTTCTTCAAACCAGTGTCGCCAGTGTCCTATCCTTTACGCATCCCTTATTCACATGTCTCCACACACACACACACACACACACACACACACACACACACACACACACACACACACACACACACACACACACACACACTATCTCTCTCCATCAACACCATCCATCACAGAGGAACATATGACATATGACGCACACAAGTTCTCCCGCTGCTCTGCTGCGCCGTGACGCAAACCTGTGTGCGCCAAAGGCGGGGGAGCGTCAGAAAGAGAGTGGGTAAAAACCGTTCTTGCAGATAGTGTCTGAAATAAGCGGGACGTTTGCGTGCGTGAATATGATGCTCATTGAACTTAAGAGGCAAAATAAAACCAAAGCGCAGGAAAAAGTTCCGTTGTGCAGACACACCACCATGCTGACGTCTGACAGCCTATAGTTTGTGAAAATCACAGAAACATCCTTAAATCAGTCTTTTATCTCTCAGACACAAAACATGTAACTGCAATTCAACATCAGTGATGTGTAATTTACTACACACTCGTGTTGTTTATTTGTTTTAAACAGTTTGAATCGCATATATGATTTGTTTTTTATTATTTGTAATGATTATATTTCCATACTTTTATTTTCTTTTGTTTAAAATGCGTTTACTCTTTATTTTATTATTATATTATTTTTGATTTCTCCGTTTTGGGACTATTAAAATAAATATTTTACCTTATAATAATAATCAATCATCAAAACTTATATGTCATATGCTTCTGCCTATAGAGAAATTGGTGGTTAATCGCTTCAACTGTCAGTGAAAGGTTGTATTGGCCCTTTAATGTTAACTCAATCAACTCAATCATAACTCTGAGTAGAAACGGACAGCATTAGCTTTTCCCCAATAGCCTGGCTCCTCTATTGGCCCATAATCCCTATAGTCGGGGTCCCTCTCTCTGGGGCCCTCAGGAGCCTCTGGGGGACCATTGTGTCCCTCATCTGTTGACTCAGGCGTCATGAATGCCAAAGCTCCTCGTCACTGTTTCCGTCAAACCGCCCTATGAATGTAAAAGTGCAAAGTTAAAGCCTCCACATGCAGAGGAGAGGAGAGAAGAGGAAAGAAGAGGAAAGGTCTCCCCCTGCGCCGCAGCTCTGTGGGTGGATTAGCGGCCTGGATGAGAGCTCTCTGCTCTGCTCCGCTCTCTGCTTTGAAGGGATTAAAAGTTTAAATGCGTGAAAGCGGGAGAATATAGGGTCGCTCCTGCAGGCTGCTCTTTTCTGGAGCCAGAGCCGGAGTTAAACTGTGAAACACTTAAAGTTTCTTGGCAAACTCACCTCTGAACTCTGCAGACGGGCTGAGGACACACAACAGGCCTGCGTGTACAGCCTGGGAGTGTCTAGTTATTATGTATTTATCTTTTTTATTCCAGCCCGTTGAGATATCAGTCACACTAATAGATGAGCCTTTTGTTTTATGTTTTGTTTGTCGAGTTTGAAATAGATTGTGTTCGCACGCCTCGCACGTGCAAGTGTGACTGTGGATTATATATATATATATATATATATAGAAGGAAGACTGACGCCGAAAATCTGGGCATGCACGTGTCCAGATTTTCAGATTCCCAGTGTCTCCAACACAATAAACGCTTCATCATCAGGGATACTAATTTGTACTTAAAGTGAGTGGAGCACGGCGAGTTCACACGTGCGCGCTCACACACAGGTACACACACGCGTGTATGTGTGTGTAATGTCATTAAGCAGCATCATCATGCTGCCTCTGGTCAAGCAGAGATAAGAGCGCGCACTTATGCGTTTCATATTCGCGCATACGACTCCAAACTCAATTAAGTTCTGTCGTGCGTCACGTACAACGTAATTTTCTGTGTGGATTATATTATTCTGCTGAAATGTATCCACTAATAAAAAGCCTGTTACTTTTATTAACAAGAGGCTGAAAAGCACAAGTGTGTATGTGTGGACCGTGTGGGATATGACTTATCACATTGTATGACACCAAACAATAAACTTAAACCAATTTATGGAACGTCAATGCGTTTACGGTTGAGGCTCTCTCTCTCTCTCTCTCTCTCTCTCTCTCTCCCTCGTTCCCTCTCCAGTCCTATACATCAACCCGACGCTTACTGCGCTGACATCTCCGTAAAAGTGATCGGAATCAAATCAAAGCTTTTAATCTCAGCAATCCCCGTCACATCTGGACGTTTCTCGCCACGTAAAGACTTGTGTGGCTGCAGCTGCTGCTGTTGCTCTCCTCGTACTTTTACGCAACAGTGTTTTGGGGCTAAAAACTGCATCTGCTGATAAAACGCGCTTATTTATAGATACATTACACAGTTATGGCTCCATGTATAGGCCGCTGCCTATACATAATCCAGTGGAATAACAACAACAAGGACAACACACAGGAAGTGTGACTTTTAGCAGATGTATCCAATCACTCTATCCGGAAACATGTGCTCAATAAGTAAGGTATGTTTTGCATCTGAGGGCCAATTAAATGCAACTTTATTGTAAAGTTTAAAACACAAAAGTAACAGATGATTATGAGGTAAATCCTTGCAGGCTGGTGTCGCCCCTGATTGTTTCTTGGGTCATGGACTTGAATGGGTGTGCAGGTTTTTGTATAAAATAGTCGAACAAAGGAGTAAAAATTACAGTCTGTCGTGTCAAAAAACGGCCATATATTTTAAACCTTGGAAATGTATGAGCAAAATTAAGTCAAAATACACTCATATATATGTCTCTAAATGAGATGTGATTATCAAAACGGTGAAATTTGATATCCAGTCGTATTTGAGCAGAGGGAGGACACTGAACTCAGCACATTCACGAATGCTTTTATAAATATTGGTCTTCTTTAGACTTTAGACTATTTAACTCTGGCTCCTGCGAGCTCGCGAGGCTCTGGGGCGCGTGGGCGGTGCAAAAGGGGGGCGTGGGGAGGAGGGGGGTGGTGTCCGTGTCCACGCTCACTCACTGGTGGCATTGTCATGGTAACTACAGACCACCGCCTCGCTATTGTCTCGCGCTCTGCCAAGTTTATTATAAACACCGCGCGAGCGCAGCGCGCTGTCAAACGGAGCGCGAGCGCACAGAGGACTGCAGTCCAGGGAGGAGAAGTGGAGAAAGAAGACGAGGAGAAGGGATAGACAGAAGACAGAAAGAAGCGAATAAAACAGAGGAGAGTGAAGAGAAAGTGTAGAAGGGGGAAAAAAAAACGTCTGGATTATTTGTGGTGAAAAAAAAAAATAGCTGCGCGAGTTTTGGGGAGACGCGCCTTTACGCAGTGGCTGGGACAAACACAGAGGAGACACCGCAGCAGCAGCAACAACTGTGAGCATCTTCTCTCATCATCCTCTGTGTCCATCCACCTCGTTGTGTGTGCGCACCGGTGTTGACACCGGCTCTCCTCCATGTATAAGATGGATTACTCCTACCTGAACTCCTATGACTCCTGCATGGCGGCCATGGAAGCGTCGGCGTATGCGGACTTCAGCTCCTGCAGCCAGGCCAGCTCCTTCCAATACAACCCGATCCGCAGCGGACCTTTCTCCAACCCGGGCTGCACTCCGCTCAGCACGGCCAGCTGCACACTGGGAGCACTGCGGGAGCACCAGCCCACTCCCTACACCTCAGGTAACACCGGGAAGAATTTACACCATATATTCTGGAGACCAACATGTCTCTGAAGAGAGGGCGAAAGAGAAAAGCAGGTGCATGATTTAAAACAAATGGACCAAATAAATCAGAATCTGACATTCAAATATTGTATTGTTTTCTTTAAATATGGCCTCGTCATGTGCCCCCATTTAGTTCTAAATTATTTCATATGCATTTCCTTTATTTCTGAGTAAAAATAAAATGACGAAATTAAAGAATGTAAACGCATAATCGCTTTAATTGTTGGTGATATTATTATTATTGTTAGATTTCAAGTTGCCAACCTGATATGAACAACAATTTGGTTTTTGTTGGTTTATAATGCTGCAGCCACTGCAACAATAGGCTTATATTACATGATATAATCGATTAAAATTATACATAAAAATAAATTTCGTTTGACAGGAAGAAAAAAAAATCCAGTCTTCATTCATTGCTCACACACACACACACACACACGCGCGCGCGCGCGCGCCTACGTTTTCCTTAAAGTTTCCATTCTGTTCAATAAAACACAGTTTGAATTTTGACGCTCAGATTAAATTCCGTTTGTTGTCTGGTTGAGATTTTCACAGACTCACACCTAACCTGAAAATATTGGTTTGTGAATATTAAGACATAAATTAAATGCCTTTCAAATAAATCACACTGAAGGACAAATATTTTGTACATTCGCCAGATTAATTAATATGCTAAGTCTATTAAAATTTTGAGGAACTGTGCAAAATGTTTTAAAGTGAGCATTTTTTTAAAACACACGTAAACATTCTTTAAGGCAATAAATTGCATAAATGAATCAGTGTTTGATTACAAACGTAAAAACGCTTCGTTTTTAATGTGGCCTGCGGGCCTTCACGTCTCATTTTTCGTTTTTATTATTACCAAATTGTCATTTCTTATTGATTTCTGATTTACACGGTGTAATAATTGTATCCATCAGTTTATTCGCCCCCCCATTTAAAATGATTATGATATTCGGTTATTCACTGGCTGGGAGAATGTGGACGGACTTGAGCCAGAGGCGGATCCACGCAGCTTTTACGCAGAGCATCTGTGTGATTTTAATCCGTGGCCACTCTCTTTTAAGTTGTTCGTTTCACTTCTACGTGTGTAATTCACGGCCTCTTAACGGGTCTACGTGTTTCCTCGCAGTTCCTTACAAGTTCTTCTCGGATCCCTCCGGCCTGAACGAGAAGCGGAAGCAGCGGCGCATCAGAACCACCTTCACCAGCTCCCAGCTCAAGGAGCTGGAGAGGGTGTTTGCTGAGACGCACTACCCGGACATCTACACCCGGGAGGAGCTGGCGCTGAAGATAGACCTGACTGAGGCCCGGGTGCAGGTGAGAGGAGCAGGGCTTTTATTTTTCTGCTCTTTGTGGGTTTTACCTGACTTTTGCATTCAGGCTAAGAAACAGCAGAGAAACAACCTGTGCAAATCACAATGTAACATAAAAAATATCTTAAAGGTGTGATTCATCTATATGTTTCTATGTTTAATCAAATGTACCTGTGTGTCTGTGTTGAGCAGGTGTGGTTTCAGAACAGACGTGCCAAGTTCCGCAAACAGGAGCGTGCAGCCAATGCCAAAGCGAACAACTCTGGCAGCACCACGGGCAGCAGCAGCAGCAGCAGCAGCAGCTCTGGAGGGAAGAAAGGCGGAGAGACAAGGTCTTCATCAGATGATGATGAGTCCAAAGAATCCACCTGCAGCCCCACACCTGACAGCACGGCCTCCCTGCCGGGTTCAGCCAATGGTAACTTGGGCAGCCCTGCCAGCCTGAGCCCAAGCCCTGCTTCTGCCAACAGTGGCTATGCCAACACCTCCAGCTCTCCAGTCCTGCAGGGGCTGAAGGCGCCCAACTGGTCCAGCCTGGGGCCGTCCAACCCTGCAGTGGCCCAGCCTGCTGCCCAGACTCAGGAGATTCTGAAGGCCTGGCAGCCAGCGGACAGTATGACCGGGCCTTTTGCTGGAGTCCTGTCCTCCTTCCACAGAAAACCCAACCCCACCATCAAGACAAACCTGTTCTAAAGCACAGATGAGGAGGAACGAGCCAAACAGACATTATGTGGTTGACTGGAGCAGCGAGGAGTTTCTGGCTTTTATGAGAGTCAAACTTGCTGCCTATTATAACAGTGAATTCACTGGTATTCTGTGCTGTGGTCCTGCCAGGCCCTTGATTCCTCTCTGAAAACCATCCTGGCGCATCAAACCGAAACACAGATAATAAAGTCAAAAGTGTGGTCACCATCTTTCTGCCTAAAGCATTATGCAACTGTGCCCATTATATTGGCAAAAGTCTGCCTGGACCAGAAGTCTCTCTTCCTCAGACTTACAGTGTTTCCACTCTATTTAATGATGTAAAACTCTTCAAGTACTTAAACTGTCACTTAAAACCTCCACAGGACATTTGTGTTTCCTGTCCAATTTTTGACAGACACACTGCAGACAAACGCTCTCCTCCTGTATGTTATTCCTATTGCACGCTTGTCTTCACATTCCCACACTCATTGCCTTGCAACACACCCTTGGACAGCCACAGCAGCGGCTCAGCTGATGAGCATGGAAGTCAGGTACGAATTCAGAGCAGAAATCTAAACATCCAGCTCCAGCAAATCCACAAGCACAACTTCCCATAAGCCCCCTGACACACAGAAACGCCCATCAGAGGGAACGGGGTCCCCCTAAATCTGTTTGCCGAGCAAAACAGGGCAACCAAAAAAATCCAATTAGAGAAGCTGGTTCCAGACAGGAAACCTCCCCAGAACAATACATCCCCTCCTCCATCTTAACTGTATCAAGTCCTGACTCCCCCCACCCTCATTTTGAACGTGACCTCTTCTCCAGGGTTTACAATCCCATCATGCCTTTCTCTGTCAAACAGTGGGAACTTGGTTTAACTCAAAAGAATGAGACGAGAGCTGGAGGCTCACATGTACTGGTGCTTCCAGCACTGTCATATGGGCAGACAGGTGAAGAGCAGAGAGCAGCGTGAAAATGTATCTGGGAACGCAGAGTTGGTATCATTGAACTACAGCTGGTTTCCTTCTGTTTGCAGCTGGACTGGTGGAAATGGACGAGTCGAATCTTCATGTCATGCTTCAGTCTGTGGCGTGAACTCCTAACAACTCTGATTTTTTTTTTGTCACTTAACTCTCCTGCAGCTGACAAATATACAACAGTCTTTCTCAGCAACATGACACAAGTTGATCAACTGGTAATTAACATGCAGAAATGCAACGTTTTCTACTGTATGTTTAATTATTTTATTCCCTCATCTTTGAGAAAAAGGTGTTTGTGAAGCATATTGTTGCAAATCAATGAAACAAAAATTATTTCAGAGCTGGATTTTTTTTTTTTTTTTGGGGGGGTGCTTTACTCTAGAAATTTATTAAAAAAGGGGGAAAAACATGTATTATTTAATATTAATATTTTATTATATCTGTGAGAAACACCTATTTCTTTGAAGTGCTCCATGAAAATTCTGTAACTGTAAATTCTGTAATTAGTAATATAAATATTAGATAGCCTTTTGTTGATTTCTCACACATGGTTTTACAGGTTGAATTCATTGAAGAGCATCTGACTCACAGACCAACACGTCCATGAAAACTATAAATTCGCGGACACTCTAGTGAATGAGAAGTTATAGCACTACTCTGAATATTCTAATAAATCTACATTACTGAATCACTATTTCTCTGATGATGTGGTTTCTTGTGTGTGGAGTAAATAATGAGTGTTGTGAGTGTTGTGTATCATGCAAAGTTACAAACTCACAAAGCAGTTTTCATAGACTTTGAGGAACGAGCTGCTGAAAATGTGGCTCTATTAACATACAAATGACTCACACTTATTTTCATTTTAGCGCACGCACACTCTCTTTCAATCTCTGAGGCAGGTTCTACTGCTCGCTGGTCGTATCAGTTTCGTCTTTGCATCTTTCCCTGTAGACAACAAAAATGAGAACATTTGCATATTTATAAAATAAGGAAAGATATTAGATTTTAATTGGGGAAAAAAAATTACACGGGTGAACAAATTGCATTAAGTTAACACACCAAAACAGGAAGCTATATGAAGGAACAAGATGAACAGGAGTCTGACACAGAAACCAACAACAGCAAAATGTTTTTCCACTCATGCACACAAAAAACAAACATACACTCGCTCCATCTCTCTCTTTCTCACACACACAAACATCACTGAGAACGCTAAAAAGGACACCAGGCTTAACATGACAAACAGGGAATCCACATTCAGTGAAGCCTGGTTGTTTGGCTGTTAAAAGATTGGACACAATAAGTGACACGCAACAGTATGAGAGGAACAGATTCCAACAGGTGTGAGAATGAAACTGCTCTTTATCTTTCTTTTGTCCAAAAATACATAGCAGCCCGTTCACTTACAATTTAGAGCTCTACTTTCAAAGTCTTCTCATGCTGAGGAGCCTGAAATGTTGTTTGTTATCAAAGTGTAAGATATTAATGTCTTTTAAAACAGGCCACTCTCAAAGGCGGAGGAGGAGAGATTAGTTAAATTAAGAACAAATATAGGCAAACGGCAAACTGAACGTGGTAACACATGTAAGAAAAAAACTGAGAAGAGCTACTTGGTTGTGTCTTTTCCTCCTGTTTCCAGTCAGCATCTACTGATAAGGGTTAGCAGCACCACCTGCTGGCCAATCAGGGAACATGAGCCCTCACACCAGTTTCTTTTTCAGTTTCTAATGCATTATGAGTGATTTCTTCTTTTTCGTCCCTGCATACAAAAAAAAAACCGACCATGATCCCATAATTAGGTCAGAAAATATGTTTACAATATGCAACATGACAAGAAATGGTCTCTTACAGATGACAACATGATGGCTTACAGCGTGGTTAAATCCCAGAACACTGTTCAATTTACAGTTTAAAACTATGTGAGTGGAAAATGAGACAGGGTGTCCATCGGACCCAAGTTTTGCTTTTTCCAGTATATTGAGATGTAATGTCCTCTCTGAGGAGAAATGTTACACAGTGAAATCTTTAAGGCGGTATTTCATTTTGTTGAAGCTTCTATTACTTCTGGTGAAGCAGTGATGTTGTTGTCTTAACTACTATTGCTTTCTGACCTGACCAAGCAAAGAAAAATGTCTCTGCACACAAATTAACCTCTAATGTAACCAACTTGTCACAGACTATATCAGACAAAACCTGAAATGTTAATGCTAAGTGAGGGAAAATCACTTAAGTGTCATTAAATATGTGCTTGAAGCTCCAGTAGGACTGGTTTGGTTGCTTTGCTATATATTCCCTTTATTTATTCATAAAAGAACTAAACCTTAAATACACACAGAGACACTGGGATAACAAATGCCACTGCTTGACTAACGTTGGGCCAAATTTTATCACACTGGTACAAAATGTGAAAGTTGCATGAGATGACATACTTCGAGGCATCCCCTCTCCTGTCACAGCTTCCTGTTCACCTCCATCACAAGGGTGACACAGGTGCATTCTGAGTTCAAGCTGTGGCTTGAAATTACTCCTGAGTGCTGTCTAACAATTCCCACATAGTGGCACAAATGCGAGGTGGGAAACCTGAGACTCTGAGAAAAAACAGTATTTAAAAAAGAGTCTGAATTAAGGGCAGCAAGTTCAACAAAGCTCTGGTTTCTTGTAAAAAAAACCCATGGTTACATTTTGCTTTTAACTAAAAAATCTGAAATTTCTCTTTTCCCAAGAGTAAGAACATCACTCCTCAATTTAAGATTTCTCTGGACCTAAAAAAGAAAGTTGCTCTAGGTCAGAACTGATGATGCAACATTCAAGAAATCAGCATCTTCAATTCTGTCTGACCAGTAAATTAACATTATCTCATCTCATACTCCACAACAATGACAACACACATACAGTACGAGTGAAAAAAAAAAAGGACGGTGGTTTAAACAAGTGTTTTTTTGTTTGTTTTTTTTTAAGTAGAAACTGAGTGCAGTTTCTCTCAGAAGGCACAGTCTGGCATAAATTGGCACATTCCAGCTCAGATCAGCTCAGTTCAGTTCAGTTCAGTTCAGCTGAGATTTGGCCTATCAGGACCTGGTGCAGCACCAGGCCAGTTTGGACCAGTCACAGACCAGTTAGGTACAGTTTTACGTCTGTTGCTGCTGTCGAAGACTCTCCAGCAGGATTCGTTTGTGGGCAGGGTCGAGCACTCCCGCCTCCTCCAGGTCCTCCTCTGTGATGTCACTGGAAAAAACAAAAATAACAGAAAAGTGAAGCTTTTCATATCACAAACACCGATTAGAATAACTACTGTTTTTGTAAATTTACAAAGAATTACTTAGAAAATTTTTTGACATACAGTACGTGATTGATTTGTGAGTGGTAATTTAATAGTAACTGTGTTTGTTACATGAATGACAGCAAATATTTATTTTTCAGTCCTTAAGTTGGAGACCTGCAGTCAATTACAAGCCTCACGTTTACACCACCTGTATAACCGCCTCTATAACACTCTAATCTTTGCACTGGAGCATCTACAGTACAGATATGCTACTGTGTTTACCTGAGAAATTCCAGGTCATCCCAGCCATTGTGTAGAAGCCCCTGTTCATACTGCTCCAGTCCCAGTCTTTGCAGCCACTCCCCCACTGATGACTCGCCTACAGACAAAGACGAACTACTGCTGGCCCAAAGTGCCTGGACAGAGGAAATGTCACAACAGGATCAATGTAAAATACTGAGATGGCAAAAATGTCAGCAGAAATATCTAGGTTATTACAGCTTCCAAGTTAGATATACCAACAAAAGTCAGATTACTAGTACGATAGTAAAGGCTTTAAATAAAGTAATCCATATATAGATTTCCACTGCCATATTCTTGTTGAAGTGAAAATTTGTGTTTGTGACTGACTGAGTAAAACACAAGAGCAGCACAATGGTAATAAAATATGAGCACACAGACGAGTTCAGGGAAGTTTAGAGGAGGGAATCTATTTAAACCTAAAGATGCTATTAAACAATATAATATACACTACCAGTCAAAATTTGGACACTCCCTGTCCAAATTTTTGACTGGTAGTGTATATATATGTATATATATATATATGTTTCTGATGCATTATAATTAAATTGCCCATAATTCACAATCACATAAATTCTCTCCTCTCACCACTTCCAGTACCTTAAATGCCCACCAGGGGGCGATGGTCCACACTTGGGGAATCACTCTGCTCTTAAAGGCAAACAGGATGAGTCACCTACCTCCTCAGGCATGTCCTCTGCAATGATCTCTGTGATGGGATTTCTAGGTGGGAAGGTGCGGCAGGCGTCCAGACCCAAACCCATCGGTTGCACCCTGAGAGGAGGTGGTGCTGAGGGAGCACGTGGAGGCTGCCCAGGAAACTCACTCTCACTCAGTGTCTTTGCCATCTGGAGCACAGAACACGACTGGTCATCTAGCACCCCTGCTCCGATCCCTCCCACCCCTCCCCCTCCTGCTCCTGCTCCTCCTCCTCCACCTCTCCTAAAACCCTCTCCAAGTCCCAGGGCAGCACCTGGACTGGCCGCTGGGATCCTGACCTCGGCCAAGTCTGGGTGAAGAGGTCGCGGTTTGGGAAAGGGGGCCTCTGTGACCATTTCAAGGGCTCCTTTAGGAAGAGGAGGAGGGGGGAAATCAGGTGGGGGTCGATTCAGTGTGTTCCCGACCGTTCCTCCAACACCTCCACCCTGTGCTCCCACCACACAAGTGGCTCCATCGTCCTCTGAAGAACCTTCCTCACTAATGGCACGGACTGGATGTCCCGTCATGAGTCGTGAGCGTGGGTGAGATGGTCCTGGGGCAACACAAGGGGGTTTGGTTCGAGTTCCAGCTGAAGGAATGGAGGCTTTAGCTGCCTGGGGGTTTGTGGACGTAGGAGAAGGGAGAAGCTCAGGTGAGAGAGCAGCTGCCGACTGGTTGGGAACACCCTCCAGGATGTAGTAGGCAGGGTTATTGTAGCTGTTCTTGTTGATGGATGAATCACCGTCAGATGCATCTTGTTTAGGTCTTCAAAATAAAGAAATCAGCTGAATTTAACTGATGATCTTTCCACATTAACCAAGTATCTGTGTGAAAACCAAAGGCATGTTTGTTAAGTCAGTGTGTGTGAAGTACATAAATGTGCCTGTACCTTGCAGCAGTTTCCTCCTTGCTGATCCTCTCTCCCTCCTCACTGACCTTACCCAGCTCTCCCAACTGTTTGCGAACCACCGATGGCCTGCGTGTTGGACACAACAGAAATAGAAAAAGAAAATGCATGATAACACCAAAAACAGGGGTATACAATAGAAAACATTCGCAGTTTTGCAGCTTAATCTAGAAGTAAAAAGTGGTAATTAAAAGAGCCGTGTACTGACTTGACATATTCATGTCCCACTCTGGATACCACAGTGGATTTCCCTTTAGGTCCACCCTTGTCCAGGTCATCCTTGTCCACACTTATCCACTCTGAAATGCAACAAATATGATTGAGCAAATTAATAAGACAACTGATATCTGCAAATCACTGGCAATTAAAAGCAATTTCATAAATCTAAACTGCCTCTTAGTTCAAGGTACTGTCTTCGCTCAATTAAGCCATTTTCAGACATGAACTCCGGGTACTGTACAGAGATTTTGGTCCAGCCATTTCACCTGAATTTCACATATACATATGACAAATGCAAATGAACATTGTCTGGGTGAGAACCATTCAAAACACAGAGAATCTCCAGCACAGGCAGGGGAGTGGCAACTGGCTTGAGCATACAGGAAGCAGGACACCGGCCCATTCTCTACCTGTGGATTGTCTGGAGTTATTCTTGATAATTTTTTTTTGCAAGTGCTCACACGGCCATTAACCAGCGATTATAGACATTACACATACAGCCCCTTCAGACAATCTCCACACTTAAGTGTGTCTGAAAGCAGCTTTAGTTATCCTTGAATTCTACTAATCAGATGTGAACAGTATATCAGACATATGCAGTGCATCACCATAAAGTCTCTCCCTGGTTCCCATTCTTTCTGAGGGGACTCTGACTCTCATGGACCCCCTGATATTTCCTGTCTCCTCGCCACGGTGGGACAGGTAGGTGTGGAACTGCTGAGCAGTGCTGCCAATCATCGACTTCAGAGCCAACACACATTCACCTATAACAGGGAGAAGACACAGACGGTGGCTGTCAACAGAGAGTTGGTCAGGTCTAGGTTAATACACAGCCACATGACAAACATTCTCTTTATACCATATGACTCATATCCATCCACTGATTTCACTGTAAGCAGCAAATGTTGGTCCTGGAGGTACTCGATCTCTGAAAGAAGAGGCTTGAGTGTTGTTAGCTGCTTGTTGGACCAGCCCACGCGCAAAAAGTTGACGTTGTCACTGCTCTGACTGTCATTCTCGTAGCTCTTCTTAAACTCTGTGAGAGAGAGAGAGAGAGGGGGGGGGTGCAGAACGGGGAACAGGGACAAAGGGTAAGAAGGTGGATAGAAGAGAAGGAAGAAGAGGAGGGAGATGTTTTGATTGCATTTCATTCAAAGAATGCACATGCTGGACAGGAAGGTGGGAATGCAGCACAGGTTAAAATGGACTCTGGTTTAAAGGTATACTGACTGCCTGAGATGGAGAGGGAGAGTGGAAGATGTAAGAAGAAACAGATTTAATTATAATCATATTCTCCTTGTTTTTCCGGCAGACTGAAAAAATTCAAAAGATGACTCTCCCTTAGAGGACACATCAATTCATCTATATTCAAGGGCTATGATGTGATTCAAGGAAGATGGAATGATTCCATTTAATACAATTTGATGCGATATTGTGTTTTGTTTCATGAAGACATTCATATTCAACTACAAACTAAAATTAATAAAATCTATCACGACTTACCTTCAAATACAAATTTATAAGAGATCAGTTTTTTCCACAAATTAATAATTTCAGAACTACCATTATGATATTGTATTTACTTAGACACAGATAGACAGCAAAAATTGATTAATCATTAAGTCTTGCGGGCTGTGCAGGTCTCAGAAGAGTAAAGGTAAATTGATTAATCCAGAACCATAGACCAGTTTTAGTGCATTTGCTTGTTTTACTTTAAACCATAATCCATACTGTTTCCTTGTTGTTTCCAAGATCACCTCACCTTCCAGACAAGTTGAGTAGAATTCGATAAAGAACTTGGTTCTACTCGCTGTCTTCACTATGGCCTCGATGCTCTCAAACTCAATGTAGGCCTGCTCTGACGACTTTGGCAGACCTGGACAGAAACAGGTGAAGAAGGAGGCGGGTGTGGAGGAAGAGAGGAATGAAAAGATGAAGAGAAATACCTGAGTAGGTGGTGCAGAATATACTGTATGTATACTGTATGTAGGAAAAACACAAGTACACGTAGAAAAGTATCTCACTTATAAATGTGTAATTTCGCTGAGTTGAAGAAAAACACAAAATGAGCAAAGCAGAAATGTAACAAAATCAAACTGCAGTCAACTTTTAACAAGTTTGTGGTTGTGTCTACTGTTGATGTGTGTTTGGTAGGTGTATACTATACTATATGATACCTCTTTAGGACCTTTCCTGGCATAAACACTGACCTTGTCAGGGCCAGTAGTCCTCATGGAGAGCAAAATATGGTCCTACTGAGCCAGAACCTCTTTTCTGAGGAAATGGTTAAGTTTAGGGCTAATATTTCAATTGTGGTTATGATTATGGTCAAATTAAGGCTAATAATAACGCTTCGTTTAGGCTGTCCAATTCAATGTGCAATTCAATGCATATATGAAGAAGAAAAGCTGCGCAAACCTGTCTGTATGAATCTGTGAAGCTCTACAACACCACACACCTCTACCACATTTTTTAATGGAATTTTAACAATTAGAAAAAGAAATCACATGTTCATCAGTTTTAATATTGTGGTGGTGGCGGCCACATATAAATTAAAGATTGCTCCCCTCTCCTCTGAAGAGATGCAAATAAGAGCGCAGCTTTGCAAAAATGTAATTTTATAACCGTGTCTGAAAATATATTGGTACAATTTAAAAATCCAGTACACCACCCAGTCCTAGTGTGCTGTGAAGAATTTCTCTTTATACACTCGTACCTTTCTTGGAGACAAATTGGGAGGTCACTCCCACCTCAAACGTTGCAAAGATAGGCGAGTGATCACTGGTCACTATATCATCAGTACAGCCTGAAAAACAAAAAGAGCATGTCCTCCAAAGTCTTACTGATGATCCGTCACATTAACTGCAGTACACACCATATATGGAGGTTTATACAACTGTAAAAAAAAAAAAAAATCTGCTAATAGTCCCACCATAAGAGTTACAGACAATGTGTGTCTCTGGATACGATTTCCATAGGATCCTGTCACACCAGGACGGAACATTTGTCCGCATCTGGGGAGACACGGCAAAAAGGCGACAGCAGGATTTTCAATATAACTTACAGAAAGAGAAAATGAAGATGTTGAGTATTTGTGACAATAAATGGGAGACGTTCACTCTGGTGTTTACATTAACATACCCCTGTGGCCTTCTGCTTCTGCCAAACATACGTGTCCCTTGAGCCACGTTCATAGCGGTAGGTGGGCGGGAATGAGATCTCTTCCTCGGCTGCAAACAAGATGACACATGTTCCTTTTTTAAGACGGGTCACCTTAGTCTGTTTTCTTAGTTTTTCTTCCTCCATATACATGAAGCTCTAATTCACAATGACAGGAGGTAACTAGTGCTGTATCGCATGTACTAACCAAAGCGTAGAAATACTTTGTTCTTCTCCCTCTCCAGGTTGAGCTGGTCCACTTTCAGCAAAGGCTCAAACTCCTTCCTGTTGATGTAGTTTAAGATCTCCTATGTGCACAAAACAGGCAGGATTATTTATGAGTTGATTGGTTTAAATATGCTGTATTACATCATTCTATGAATGTCTATTTGTGTGTGAGATCTCCTCCTCCACCTGTATATCCATATCCAGTCTATAGTTGAGGTCTCCCAGCCAGAAGAGGTGTGTGAAGCGCAGTGAGATGTCAAAGGAGCTTAGCTGTTTGTCTCCAAGAGACAGTAGCCGCAGGATATCAAGGTAGTTCTGGTTTCTCCTGCAGGAATCACAGAGCACATGTATCATGGATAATAAAAGATAATAGTTTCTATAAAATTACAAAATCATGAATCATAAGCAAAAATATTAGACTTTCTCCAAAAAACTAAAATGTAGTGGTTCAAATGTAGAAATAAAATGAAAACAAGAACAGCAATACACAAAAAGTGGAAAATAACCTGGCAATCTTCTCATTCCCTGATGTCAAGTGGCAATTCACAAACCCGAAAGATGTCCCATTGAACATAAAGGAAACACCTACAGCTCCTTTGTTACCTATGAAAACAATAAAAACATACATACAAATATAATATAATAAATGAACAGGACAGTGACTAGAATTAGTGTGTGAACATAGTAGGTTTCTCCCACTGAATGAATTATACAAAAATCCCATGACATTCAACTGAGAAAGTATAAAATGGGATAAAAATAAAAGGTTATTCTCTTACACAAATGTTTTTATTTTAATGGTGTCATATTTGTGACCTTAGACTTTTCATCATTTTTTTTTTCCACATGAACAATTAATAAAGAAGGACGAACACAGTAGTTACCCAGTGTGTTGGCGATGCCTGTTTTGACACTGGACATTACCACATGGCTAATTCGATTCTCATGTTCTGGTTTCACCAACACAGCAATCTTAATATTCCACAGAGTCTGCACTGCGATCTAGAAACAAAAACATTGACAATGAAGAACCAATGGAAGGAATTTCTACGCTCACACTCTTACTTTTATAGCTGAGCTATCCTATGTAGCTTTGACAAACAACTGTGTCTTCATACCAACTGCCTGATTAGGATTTGACAGGTGTGAGAAAGCACAAATAACATGAATATGACATCAATTAAAAACACCTTTGTCTGCTTTCCTCACCGGTTTATAATCCAGTTCTGTCTGCTCTTTCAACATGACTCGTAGTGACTCCACCCACTCCCGATCACACACTGAGTTCTCTTGAGTTCCAAACACGTAAAGGTCATGAGGGATGGTGACCGTCATCTCGTCCAGAGTCTTCCCGAGACCACGGCACAGCACCCATGAGGACAAAGACTTAGGATGAGGAACTGAGCCTACAAAAAAGTCAACATATGAAAATATGTTGTACAGTATGACAAGTCTGTATGGCCGGCCGTAAACTAATATTGCGTCTGTGTCTTACCCATATTCCAGGAACCTATGAAGATGGAAATCATGTCTGGCTCATCCTGGTTGGAATGTTTGTTCTTCATCAGCTGCAGCAGCTGGCAAAATGCCTCCCGCTTCTAAAACACACAGAGACACACAATATTTATTTTTCCACTTTAAAGCCATGATATTTCAATTCCATGTGCAGAAAGAATTTATGCACAACTTAATAAAACTGCCCATGTGATCTGCTTACTAGCCAAAGTCAAGTTCCCACACAAGTGGATACATACAGATTAATATTCTGTTTTATTTGATTTAAAACACTTTGAATGTATCTTAGGATATTTCCTCTGACTGTGCGGGGCACTCTTTACTTTACTGTCCGCACCTATTTTGTTGGCGTGTGTGAATTCCTTGAACTGGAAGAGCCTCAGTGGTATATATAAATATCTTATATATACAGGTCTGTGACACAAACCATGGCTCTGCAACCATCTTTAGACTGACTGTAAACACACAGAACATATTGAAAGGTACATGCAAGAACATGTTCTCTATTTTAGATTTGCATCCCATTGTACCATTTTCTGGTGGTTGTTTGTATGTTCAAAACCTGTACAACCTGTAAAGATAGTGCTTTTTCCTACATCTCTGTGTGTGTGTGTATACTGTGTGTGTATTTGTTACTCAGTCCTAATGTGGCAGAACCTTTTTTTTGAGGAACTGGTCAAGTTTTGGGCTAATATTTGAATTGTATTAGGTTAAGGTTACTTGTTATGGTTAAAGTTAGGGACAATGCTTTGTTTCAACTGTCCAAATCAATGGAAGTCAAAGCAGCAGCCTCAGAAGAAAAGCTGTACAATCTTGCATGTGTGAGTGCGTATGTGTGTGCTGACCTTGGCACTAGCAAAGATGAAGTCTTTCCTCTGGCTCTTGTCCTTCTCCTTCTCAAAAACAATGCCCAGTTTATTCTGCACCCGCTGAGACTTGATCAGCTGACGGACTGAAAGAGACAGAGACAATCAGAAGACAGTGAATTAGAGAAGGGTAGCTAAAGATACAGACATGATGGCGGCGAAAAGTGAAGAAAAAAAACTGAAAGATTTTTATGATTTAAGTCATGGGAACAAAAACATAAAATGGAAGTTTGTCACAATCTGTCCTGATACTGAATTATTGCAGTAAATATTGGCTAGGTCAGCCTGAAAGCTGAAATTTTACTTCTTTTACTTATTTTGCTTCTTTTATATACTTTTTTTTGTATAAAATTTCCATTAAGATGTTAAAAATGATTGCTAACGATAGTGGACCCAAAAAAGTGCATTATCTGCAAGTATACTGGTCCCTATAAACTTTGCTTTCACAGTTTCAGCATCTTGTTACTGCTACGTCTTTATGGCATTAAAGAGTAATGCCACCTGGAACCACAAGGAATACAAAAGTTGAATACATTGTGAGTGCAAATGGATGTTTTCCTTCAATTTCAAATAAACCTAATTCTGTTAATGTAAGGCATAATCAAATTTCAAGCATCAATAAAAGATTAGGGCAACTTTTTCACACTGAAAATGCCATGATATGAATGTTGCAGTTGTTCATGCTGTCATCTGCTAACTTAGGTTATCATGAGAGGAGATCATCAGTAGTAATTTTCTGGTTTTCAAACTTCTGTTCATTGATTTACTAAGGGAAGCACAAAGTATTCATCTCACAGTTCAGAAAATACTGTTTTTGTGGATGATTCTCACTTTTGTCATGAGTGAAGGTGGTCCAGTCCTCTTGGCTGTCCTTCACTTTCTTCATCACTACCAGTCGTCCTCCCTCCACGTCCACAGACAGAGTGTATTTCTGACTCTTTCCTATCTTTGTCAATTCTGCCAGGTAAACATCCAGCTTTACCTGGAATGGACCAGAAATGAAGGATTACACACATGCAAAACATCTGGGGATGCCTCATGCAGTTTCTGACTACAGAGGACTGTCAGATTTATCAGATTAAATCATAACACCACTAAGGATCTTCAGAGTGGAGATGGTGGACTCATTTCTCATTAACAGAAACAAAAAGGTTACACGAGAACAGGAATTTTGATATTCACGCAGTGTCTCAATGTTCATTTGGTTCATTCATAGTGCGGCTGCAAAGTGGTCCTTTCCTTGAATCTATAGCATTTGTACTTACAACAAAAGACAGAAAATCATTTCTCTAGAAGAGGAAAACCATTTACTCTCTCTCATCTGTGCAGGGCCTGTTAGTAGGTGCATCGGATGCAACAGGTTAAATCAAGCTCACCACCAAAACCACACCTCTGTTCCTATGAAACACGAAACTGCTGAGAGGTACTCACCTCAGAGAATGCAGACATGATTGCCGACCTAGTATATTTTTGAACATTTATTCCTTCTGTGTTACCTGCCTCCCAATGTGAACATCCACCCCCTTCTTTGAGTCATGTTTTGTACATTTTTTTAAAAAACAAAACTATAAACTTCTAACAACTTTACATATTATAGGTAGGAATGTGTTATAAAAAGTGATTAATATTAAATATTGCAGAATCACTGATGATGCTGCAGGAAGAGCATGACAA
Organism: Brachirus orientalis; assembly: GCA_016785285.1. Lineage (NCBI taxonomy): Eukaryota > Metazoa > Chordata > Actinopteri > Pleuronectiformes > Soleidae > Brachirus > Brachirus orientalis. The sequence goes on from JAFBJR010000179.1 coordinate 1,591,644, forward strand.
AAATACCTTTGTTCTCACATGAGCTCTGTTCAAACGCACTGCAATGTGTTACTTGACTTCACAGCCACTCCTACTGCTGCAATTTAATTTCAGCCTATCTATCCCTCTATTAGAACAAAAACAAAACTAATGTTAATTTAGCACAAAATTCCTTACATTTACATCTTAACTGAAATAACACCTGACAAAGAGATCCTTTCTTCAGATTTATTGTCATGTAAGGAAAAAAAGGAAATTGATAAATGTCCCAGAGGATCATTTGGCTTTGAGACCACTGATGTGAGCATTATATACATTTGTGAGGGCACGCCTACCTCAAAGGCCTGCACAGGGATTGCTTTGCTGTGACGCATTGAGAGAGGAGAAAGGGAGCATGGTGAAGACAGACTCATGTCTTGAAGAGCTTTCAGAGCCTGAGGGGAGGTACGAAATAAAAGTGTAAGCAGGAAAAGAACATGGACATTGGAATATAAAAGACACTAAGGTAAATCGTAAGGTTTTTTAGCTATAACTATGTCAACAAGGTTATCAATTTTACTGTGTGCAATCTTACAGGGGCAGAGGATGTGAACCCACTGATAACAAATGAATTAGAAGCATCACTTGATTGCACTGAGGCCTTTTCCTGCCCAGGCAGCTAAGGCCCCTCCTTAAAAACATTACTGTGATGACCTACTGTACATGACACATCCTCTCCCCTATGACATCCTGCCTGTTACACACCATTAAAACACTCAGCAGGTTGTACCAGCGCACAGACACATGGCAAGAAGATCATTTATTCCATCTGCGTCTCTTCCAACCAACCACCCACACAAGCCTGGAGTCATGGTCATATGAAGGGGGTTATCTAAACTGACCACCTCCAACTAACAGCTGTGTGTGTGTGTGTGTGTGAGAGAGAGAGAAATGCACATAAAAGAAAGAGTGATGTCATGTGTGAGGGTGGAGGCCTACACATGACTAAATGAGTGTACCTTCTTCTCTATGGAGGACAGCAGGTCTTTGAGAATTGCCAGTTTGGTCACAAGGTTCTCCAACTCCTGGTCTCCACCCTGATTCACTGACTGATGGAAGGAAAAAAAACAAGTTGTTGTGAGACAGTCTTAAAGGAGAACGTCTTCATTTAGAAACCACATAAGGTAAAAGATGATGCATTTCATACTATAAACATTTGACAACAGTGTTTTTCAAGGCTCCACTTGTAAATAATTCATTTCTGATTACAAATGCCAACAGTTACTTATCAAAGAAGACGTTCTACGTTTGTTTTTTGTGTTCTGTGAAATTTGAAATTAGTGTCTGGCACTGCAGAAATAAATAAAAATACACTGAATTCATTTGCATTTCTAAGTGGATGTCTAGTTGATGATTTAAGTATTCACTTTCAAGTCTATATAAACTTACAGACAAGTCAGAATTCTGCCTGTCTTATACAAACAAAACACAAACTGTGTTTGTCTTGAGATATAAGAGCTACCAAAGCTGACCTGAGATGACTCTGGAAAAAAATCATCTGACCTTTTTGAGGTCTGTAGTTGTGCAGACCTTTACAACTACTCTGTTCTTTGTTCTTTAATTTGTAACTAAACGTATATCTCTCAATTAGCCAGTGGTTCACTGGCGTATCTATACACAAGGGGCCTTTTTATTTTGCAAGACACGCAAACATATTCAGTTATTTTCCACTATAATCTGCAAAACTGAATTAATGTTCTGCTGTGACAAACTGAACATCCAAAATGGGCATCATTGACAAGACTAACAGATGCATTTATTCACATTTGTCAGTCTGTGTAATGCACTCGAATTTACTGTACGACACGGTGCATAACAGAGAACTGAATGTTTTTAATGTTTATGCTCGAGACAACTGTACTGGTATCAGCATTACAGATATAAGAGTAAAAACTATGTCAGAAAGAGGAAATATGATGATGAGCATGGAGGAGTATATCCACTCACTCTCAAACTGATTGCACAACCATGTACAGGGAGTCAAAGAGCTGTACCTGCTGGATCATCTTGGAAACCATGAAGGCACTCTGTTGATCAAAAACTTTAGACAGAATCTCCAGACCAGAAAGAACCTTATCCACCTCGCTGGTGAAGAGAGAAAAAAGTGATTAATTCAAGTGTCTTAAAACGCCTTGCATACTGATGTGTTTTTTCGTGCAATTTAGGCCCATTTTTCGAACCAGGATCCAGTTAATGTCAGCTTTCACATCAGCATCAATATTTTGCTGAGCTACGTTTATTTTATCAGATTAGTTTTTTTTTTTTATTATTATGTACGTTTTGTTACAGATAGTTACACATCTGACACAACACAAGAGTGAATAATGTTAATGATCTAATATTAAAAATATTTGAATAAGCAGATAAACAAACAGGACGTTCCTCAAGTCTCTGAACTGCCTGACAAAACACCTTAAAATTTACCCTGAAGCGGTGAAGTTTAATATCCTGAACCAAGTGAACTCTCCTGTTTTCTTCAGTGTTGGGTGGATAATAACTTAACTGTTTCATGCTTGCTATGAATATAAAGGGTGCGTTGAAATTTATTACAGAATTAATCACAATTTTGTGCCTTTTTTGCATTGCTGTTAATGTGCAAAGACCTTCATGCCATAACTTCTGTTTCCTGGAGGAGAAGATCAAGATACAACAAACTAAATATATGACATCAGGCCACGCAGGGGTGTGATGTGTTCAATTCAGTTCAATTCAATTTTATTTGTATAGCGCCAAATCACAACATACATTATCTCAAGGTACTGTATATAGTAAGGCCAAAACCTTTTCAATATTACAGAGAGAAGAAAAACCCAACAGTTCACACAATGAGCAAACACTAGGCATCAGTGGAGAGAACAGCGAGTCCTTTTTAACATATGTTAATGTTGCTGAATGTAATTCAGTTATATTGGCTTATTATTTCCTCAGTGTGGAAATGGGCAACATATACCATTCTCTACATAGAAAGAACAAATAGAAAGTGCTTGTATGTAACATGCATACAGTAGATGCATTGTGGATTGTGTGTCCTCATATGTGCTAATGTGTCTATTTTACCCATTCAGGCGTTTGCAGGAGGTCACTAGTGTCTTGTTCAGGTGAGGCAGGGAGCAGGCCCCCTGTTTGACCGCCTCAAGGTCCAGAGCGTAGCTGCCCTTCAGGTACTCATGGGAGATGGTGCTCAGGCCGTTAGCTGCTGGAACACTAAAACACGACAACGTCCAGTGAACACTAACAACCACCTTCACTACATGCATGCAAATACACAACCAACTTTTACAGGTTATGGTACAAATAAAGCAAAATATTTATGACATGACGTAGCACATTTTATGAAGTCAGGTCCTACTTCATCACTGGCACTCTGTAAACACTCTATCTGTGTAGTCTGGATTTTTAGAAATGCACACTTTCTCAAAACTAACAAGCTGACTTATGGTATGTCCGCCCTGCCTTGGACTTACACACATGCTCACTTGCTCAACCATGTGAGTCAGCAAACGGCCCGATGTCAAAGTCTTAAAACTATAACTTCAGCTTCTGTAGCTAATAATTTCTGAATTTGTATGACCCACACTGTGGGTCCAAGTAAGTAAGTATACATTTCTCACACAAAGCCTTATTTTTAAACTTTAAACCTGTTAAAAATCTCAAGTGTAAATGAAAAGGCAATGTTTTGTCCCTGTGCCTTCTCACTGACTCTGACCTAAGATAGTTTTGTACTTCGTTTAGCAAATGAATAAAACATAGAAAGCGGCAGTGCAATCAGTACGTATTCCACACAGACGAAGACCATCGTGAATGAAAAGAGAGTGCTGTTGCACTGATTTCACCTACAGCTGACTCTGTGACAGAAGTAACCGACTGACAGATTTTCAGATATTTCATTCACTGGTTAGAGAAATGTCTTCAAGTCAGTTTTGTATCAGATAGAATTATCTGATAATGATTAATTATTTAATTAAATAAATTATTAATTCTTCATTTTCCTTAAAAAAAAACAAAAAAACAGCACACATTATTCAAAAAAATACCTATTATCATTAATCAATCTATTAACAACACACATTTACATAGAGACAAAGGACAGCCCTCCCTCACTTCAATAGGACTTGCATCATCCGAGAGCAATTTCAACAGGATGTGGTTTTCCCTCTACAGTACACATAGAGTACAGTATGCATGTGTGTTTGCGTATAACACTCATATATTATTTTGTGAATCAGGCAAAAATAATGGGTTCCTGCTAACATTTAAGCATGCATTGTACGTACTGTAGTTCTATCCAACTGCTGGGAAACGGGTTGGTGAATTTGGCTTGTCAAGCAATTTTACTGTTTATAAGTAGTTTTGCTGTTTATATCGGTAAAGATTTCATTTCGTTTTTATGTGTGACCTTTTTTAGCAGTATATTAACACTGGATGGCAACCACCATTTTCAGTTCAGCCAGCCTACATCACTTTAGCTGTCTGTGTAGATTCTCAGTCTCGGCTCTCTAAAAATCATTGAATCAGTAGCTTCAGTCCATCAAGATGATGGGTAAAACATTTTCAAGAAATGAACAAGTCCAGTTGCTACTGATTCAGTGATTTTTGGAGCACAGCACTTAATCATTCCCTCTGGCTCCTGCTGGTGATGCAAACACAAACATGAAAAAAGCCACAGAGTGGGTTGCTTTGGACGAGCTCACTAGTGGCCAATTCCTTAACCTCTAGTTGCAAGAACTATTTTGTACCTGTCTGTGGGTGTTTCTGGTCCAGGGGGAGTGGAGGTGGAGGCAGAGCGAGGTGGGAGGGGTGGCTTCTCATCCTCCCCATCTACCAATGTTAGAGAAGCAGAGTGAGCATGTGACACCAAAGGGGAGAACACTGAGAGCAGGTGAGCATGCTCAAGTACAGACTCTACAGATACCTGAGTAGTCTCTGTCATCACTGACAGCTGTTTCCTCTCTGTCCACTGGGTAAAGAAGAGTGGTGACCAGACCCTGACTCGGCTGCAGGTACAATGACACCAACTCTGGCAATGTTTTAAACCGCTTAGGCTGCACGCCTTGAGATGTCTGAAAGACAGAGGGAGATGAGAAACAGAGAAAAAGAAGAGAGTCATAGTCTACATGGTAGGCACGTAACAATCACATCCAAACTGCTTGGCTAGAAGTAGTCATTTCATTCATCTCTCTGCTGGCCCCTATTGTTCCACATTTAGTGTTATGTAAGCAAATACGACCCCATAGTCTAAATATAATTCAAACCAGGAACTGTTTTGGTAAACATGGCCTGCAAATAAATTCAGTACCAGGAGGCAAAGAAAGATTTTTCAAATGTCTGCAGTCACAGGACTGTGTAATGTGGCCACACAGGCAGTCTGCAGCACCGTGTTTTTTCGTCATGTGTTGTGCGAGTATGCAAGTGTGTGTATGTGCATGTGTGTGTGTGTGTGTGTGTGTGTGTGTGTTATGACTTGCTGGAAGTGGTGGGGACTTCACAGCTGTTGGGCCGAGGCACAAAGAGGCTGCTGTTGGTGTGTGTGTGTCTGTCTGTGTGTGTATTTGGTGGGGGGGGCTCTGAGCCAACAAAAGCATCTCTGCCTGCCAGCTGCTACTGAAGGAAATACAGTTTTTGCTGCACACATGTACACACACTTAACCTTAGTGGTCTGTGTGTATAAATGAGTGAGTGTGCGAGTTTTCTCTGTACCTGTACAGCCAGAAATCCTTCATCATCCGGGAGGATTCTGTATGTGTGGACGTGCTTCTGAAACCTGCAGAGAAAGGACAGGACAGAAGGGAGAAGATGGATGGAGAGATGGAGCACGTGTAGTAAAATATTCGGGGAAAGAGAAGCAAGAGAGGGAGAAAAAAGGGGGTTTAGATGCTTCAACCTGTTGCTGTCTGTCACGGTAGTGAACAGGCTTTATTCTCACAGCAGCATGAAACAGTCAAGAGGACCAAAGCAGAACCTAGCGTTTATACTGTACATTGTAAATGTTTTCTTGACAGCACAAATTATCTCTCGCTTCAGGAACCAGAAATTGTGATGCGATTGTTTCAGTCAACAACTGCCCATCAAACTTCACCGTGAACTGCCTGCTGGTTGAACCGCAGTCTTTTTTTTTGTTAATAGCCAAATCACAGATCAATGCTCTGACATTGTGACAGCAAAGTCACAACAGTGTGCCTGCAGCTACAGGCTGGAGTTCAATCATTTGTTGGTCTGCACTTCATGTCTGCTCAGTGGACCAGACATAAAATACCCAATTTGCCAAGCAAACGTTGTGGTGGATGTCTGTTGGTGTACGAGTGCGTGTGTGTGTGTGTGTGCCATGGTTGTGCATCTGTTTAGAATGGCAGCCTATGCAAAACACTGCTGCGATGCTTTTACTTCTGCTTATTTACAGGATGTGCATGTGGGTGTTAAGACATAAGACAACATAAAAAGGGTTGAAGGATAAATCCATGTCAGACTTTCATCCTGCCTTTCCCACTAAGCAGTAATTCCAGACTTTCTGTGTCAGTATCCTGCAGGAACTTAAACACAAACTGGAGTAAATTAATTATTTCAACAACAAAAAACAACAGGTATTCCTTTTACAGTTACTCATACCCCATTCAGACTAGCACATGGCTAAACCAGTGTGCACCATCTATGATTGTTGGACCAACACTAGACAGAACAATAATAAACAGCATCAGAAAATCAAATCATCACAGAGTTACATGCTACCAAATTGTGCTTAAGAAAAGATTTTAAATGGTTTCAAGTGCATCCAGATATTAATTCTGATGTAACTAAAATATTAAAAAACTGTTCACACTGCATTTTTCCTTTGGAATGCTACCACTTTATTAGTGATTCCTGCTGTGGTGGTTGTGACATAAAAAAAGCCTGTTAGAGGTCCGATTTGTGTGCTTTTATCAGACTGCACACACCGTATCAAAGCTAAAAAAAAAATGGGACTTGGGTAGCCAAACCTCCAGGACACAGAAAAAGAGGATTTGGCTATCGTGGACCATTTATAAACACAGACAGTGTCCATCTAAAGAAACTATTCTCCATATTTAATCATCTCATTATGCATTGTGGGTGCATTGGCAAAAGAACTATACACTTTACAGCCATTTTGTGCATGCGTGTGTCTGTGTGTCTGTGTGTCTTCCTGTTGGCAATTCATAAGATTCTCTGTGGGTCTGGGAAGTAAATACTATTGTTCTAGTATCAGCAAAGTTATAACAGGGAAGGGAGCTGGAGAGGGAGATGTTTATTATGGGATGGGCACAGAGACAGAAGGAGAAAGAGAGAGAGAGTTTGTATTTGTTACCTCTTTAAGATGTTTTCTGGCATAAACACTGACCTTGTCAGGACCAGTAGTCCTCATGGGGACCAAAACCTGGTCCTAATGAGAAACAAAACTAATTTCTGAGGATCTGGCTAATTTTAGGAAGTTTAGAGATAATGCTTTGGTTACACTGTCCAAATTAATGGAAGTTTATGCAGGGTCCTCAAAAGGATAGCTGCATGAACTTGTGTGTGTGTTGATAACAGTCATTATACTGTGACAGAATGACTGCCCCACTAACTCTGGCAGCTACCATTTTATATATATCATATAAATATCCTTTATGGAGCCTGATGACAAAAGATGACGTGGTTAAGGAAAAGTAGGTGTGATCTCCTGAAAAGATTTTTGACTTGACGACAATAGACAAAAGTGAAAAGCTGCTGCACATCTGCGTACAAACATCTTCTCCACACTCATTAATAAATAACTCAAAACTGAGTACAAAAAAAAAAAAAAACAGAACAAAACTACCCATTCAAACATTGTTCTATTGAGGGATGTCTTCATTGCAATTTCTAGGGTTTCAAATACACACAGAAGCACAGAGGGCCATGCCTGAACCCTGACATGTTAAGATGTGCTGAACTAATACTGAACATTTCCCAGACAGAAAAAGTAGACAACAATTTAGTGTGTGTGTGGATGCATCACAGCAATACATTGTGTACACAATTTATTAGAACATGGTGTCAGCCAGCAGTGGAGAAGAAGACATATTTCTGCCAGCAAACTCCCAAAATCCTGTTTTCAAACTACTGGATTATTGCAGATGTAGTTTACAATGCCATCTGCCTTGTTTAATTCATTGTGTCATGTTTGTTTTGTTTACATTTCTTTTTTTTATTTTTTGAAAAAATATCTAATAAAAACTACTGAATTATTTAAATCACCCTGTCACTGTCACGACAGAAACCTAAGTGACAAAAATGAATCTGCAACCATCTCTGGCACATGAAAAAGGAAAACACTAACATACTAAGTGGCTTTGCTCACTGTCAAATGCAGGTCACTTCCAACAAAAGTATTACCTTTAAAATCTGCGTTCACAGAAATCCAATGTTCACAGACTGAAATGCACAACTACAAGTTAGAGGAAGTGAAAGGGCAAAGTGGTCAGGGATTAAGTCTGCTGTTACAGCATCCTCACACCAGTCTATTCCAACATGGAAATACTTGTTAAACACACTGGTCTCTCCAAAGGCGCACAAAAAGGAAGTAAACATGTCTATGTTTGCAAGTCACAAGGCAAGCTCAAGAAAAAAAATGTCTGGTAGCCATTTTCAGGTTAAAAATAGAATATGTATTGGTTTTGAGGGTAGGATCATGAAAGAAGTCACATAGAGTAGTGAAGATGAGCTAGTGCCCATGTTAAATCACAACTGTGTGCTTAAACCTCCACCATAGAATTTTGTTAACTAAGGCTCAATAATTAATCTTTTCAAATAAAAAAAAAGTCACACTTTCAAACAACACAATTATTATAATCGCAAAGGCTGAAATTCAATTGTCGCCGTTTTGATTGTTATATGTAAATTTAAAATAAAAAAAATAAACTTTTGCGAATTGTTTGACATAATTGATATCTTTACATTCTCAACTTGCATTAGCCTACAGTAGTTTATTTAGTGAACACATGTAAATATCAAGACATATAGCAAACACATACCCACAAATTGTTCCTTCATGGACATTTTTGTTTTGTCTTTATACTAACAAAGATGTTTCTTTTACTTTACTAAGTAAATGTGACACGTACAATATGACAAATGAATGTGCTGTTTAAACATATTATTTTTCCTGTATAGATTCATAAAAATGTTGGAAAATATTAGCGTCATGTTATATACGGTACAGACAAGTCAATTACTCCTGAAAATAATGCTGACCTTATTGTTGACTGGGTGTTTTTTTTTTTTAATACTGTGACGTAATAATTTAGAGATATAATATTTTAGCATTAAAATATCTAAAAATAATGTCTACTTTTATGTTTGAGTCGTGTACTAAAGAACATTAGCCATATTGTTTCCAACACACTACTCATTTAAATCCATAGAAACCTGTATTTCTATTCAAGGTTTTGGTCACGTTTTAATAATGTCACCCACTTTACGCGTCTGTAACTTCTTGGGGAAACCCCCAATTAAATGTCAGAGTAAGGAAGCAAATATTTGGTACTATTTGTTAGTCAGAGTGTAGTTTTTTCTTTTTTCATTTCATTGTCTGTGTATTTGTCACTAGTAGCTCACTAGTGACTAATGCCGTCTGCTGCACATTTTGCTACTGAAGCTCTCCCTGTAAAGCACAAACACATAAGGAAACCAAATGCGACAAGACAACAAGTTCCATGATCCCACACTGCCTCCCGACATTGTCAAACTACACCTTTTGTTATTGTTTTGACTGAGTGACTCCTGGCAGTAAAAATCACATACTGTGTGTTTTATTCTGTAGGGAAATAACACATTCACTTTTGAAGTAGAAACAGTGTTATCTGAGGAATACAGTTAAGATGCGACTTCACTCAAGTGTGATGAACTCTAATTTGGCAACCTGACACTTTGGTAGTCAAAGGTCAAGGTCATGGTGACACATAAATATTTTTGATTCTAAAATTCTATAGGCTTCACAACATATGAGTTTGCACAGACATGGATTGAAACTGTGACCTGTTTGTTTAACTGATGTATACAACTGTGAGCCAGTAATTTTAGATTAGATCTTATTCTGATATTTATTTTAGATAACGCCCAGCATACTGCTAAATAATACAGCAGCTTGTTTCCAAAGTAAATCCTGAGGTTGTATGAAGTTTCAATTTTATCTTTATAATATGGCCATAGTTAAAATACTTGTTGAATTCCAGAAGCATCTACAGTAAATGCATGATACACAGAGGCAACTATCCTTCAACCTTTCACATATATGCCACCTTCTTATAGGATAATTTAGTATCTAATTAACACCCTAATGATCATGAACTTTAAAGTGAGTTATTCTCACTAGAACTATGCATCTCTAAAGTCAGATGGAGTTGTCTAAAAGCTAAAAAAATGTGGTCAATTTATATGAAAGCAAAATAAAAGCAGAAACTTTGAAGATGGATTACAGGTACATTACATTTGATCCTGGCTTAATGGCACGGTACATTACATTTAACTTTAATGAAGGAAACATTCTGACATTAAACAAAGTCAATGATGTGAAAGGTTAAAGGAGAGAGGAAGGGAGAGGTGGAGTCAGGAATAAATCTGGAAATGGATGATGCATTGATGTGAGGAATGTTGTTCCCCTTAGAGTAGGCACATGAATGAGGAGTGCACCCAGCTTAGTCGTTTGTGTTTATGAAATATCTTCTATCTATCTATCTATCTATCTATCTATCTATCTATCTATCTATCTATAGTAATGGTTGGATTTGTACTTGACAAGGGAATGTCTTAATGAAAGGCACTGTTTGTACATACTTTCCCAAAAATACTGCATACTGTATATTTGGGCAAATGTATCAGAGCACCAGATAATCAAAGAGCTTGTTCTGTTTGACCAACCCGGCGGCGCGGCCTACACTTTGATGCCACATATCCATTATGCCTCTATTTGGATGACTGACTGTTCAAAATTTTAGGGTACATACACAATCAAATGTTTATGTGCTGTATGTATAATTCTGACGTGTGCCATTATTACGTTCAACTTGTAATAATTTGTGGACTAATTGATGTTATGTTATGTGGTATATGGATGTGATATTTCAATTTCCCAGCTTGGGATTAATAAAGTATCAACCAATCAATCAATCAATCAATAAACAGTCCAATATTCAAAGATATTCAGTCTGAAGTGAAAAAAGACGGCTTATTATTGGGTTTTTTTTTTTTTTATCACCAATGAACAATAAAGAAAGTATTGCCGATGTACACATGCACTGGGCTTTGTACAGGGTAAACTCTCAAATAGAGGATTTGGGTTAATACAATGGTAGAATATTATCATTTAGTCCATTTTCACCATCAATATTGTGAGTATTTTGCGAGTAGTTCTGGTCAGTAGTCGTTTTTAAATGTTCTTTAGCATTATGGCACATTTGATTGCCTGACTGTCAGTGCTACTGGTACTGTCTCTGTACTGAAGTTGGATTGTCTCTTTCAACTGTCATGGAGATGAATGGCGGGAGACTCTCTGTTGTGAAACGGAGGGCATTTCATCACTTCAATCAGCAAAGAGGATGTCAGGCCCTGCAACATCCTCGTAACTATAGTGTCCTTACATTCATGGTGTTGTCATTCTAAGATATGCTGTGTCTGTAAAGAGAACACATCTAACGCCGCAGCTACACCGACCGAATTCATCATTGCACTGATGTTAAATAAACATCACATGCGTATATTTACCCCTACCACAGCTCACAGCCCACAGGCTGATTGTAGCACTGAGTCCTGTAAAAGAGGCACAGAAGGCAACCACAACAGACTGAAGACAGACAGTCACTGCCCTGCAGTTTCTGTGCCATACAGGAGTTTCACTGCTGGGCAGACAGACAGCATCTCTCCCACTCACTGTCATCCAGTGGAAAGTAAACAAATGGGGGGTGCTGGTTAGTTTAACACTGGCTTAAGCAGGCTTCAACTGGTACAGTTTGATCGCATTAGGTATAGGACGATGTGAATGTGATTCACAATATTATTGCAAAAATTGTGAAAAATATGCCTTTAAATAGTTTGGATTCGATTCCTAAGACGGACCAAACAAAAATGACTTATGTTACAAAAAAAGTGTTGCAAATATTATTGTATTATTGCAAAAACATGTCAACTAACATTACAAAAAAATTTTTGCTTACATTCCCAAAAACGTAATAACTTGTTATGCTACAAAAACATCTTGCTACATATTGTTGATGAAAATTGTGAAAAACAAAACAAACCCATTGGTAAACATCACAATCAGTCAACAAGTCAAGGAATGAGTGAAAAGATGCTGGCTTCCCCTTGTGGCACTTGGCGAGACAGACAACATAATCCAGTCACTGGAGAGCAATAGAAACTATTTTCTCCATTCACGATTAACCCTCTGATAAAGTGCATTCATTGTGATCAACTTCTGAGGCTTTTTGTTATCACGATGCAGGATAATATATTTTGTGATTGCCCCATCCTTTAATCGGATAATTTTTAAGAGCATATGATGCCAGTTTGCTGCTGCTGCTGCAATAAAGTTTGTGTACAGCCTGGAGAAAACAGAATAATTACAGGCCTGGCAGTGACTTGAACACAAAAGCCAAGAACCCCGAAGGCATGAGTGCTAACTATGAACCAAAAATAAACTTTGAACTAAACTACTTGCAAGAAAATAATCGCACTTGTGGGGCCGTACAGACCTGTAAAAACCAAACAAGCTTTTCTTTTCTGCGTTAATAAAGTTACTTACAGTACGCACAAAGCGTAAGCCCCGTTGACACTCTCACTGTCCCGCACGAGGAAGCTGCCGTCTCTACCGGCCCGGGCGAGCAGCTCCTCGGCCGCAGCTCGACTTAGGTCCCGGTGATACCACATCGGCGGCGCGGGCCCCAATGGAGAGACACCACCAGCACCTCCACCACCACCCCCGGCCATGGCCACAGCCCTTTACACCGGGTTCAACTCGAGTCGTTTCCCGATTTCTCCGAAAAAGCCTCCAGCCCTGCTTCAGACAAGAAAACCTATCCGGAGAAAAGCGCAGAAAAAAGTCGCACACACGTTACTCTGATGGCGGTAAAGTGGCACGATGGGACCGACAGAGGGGCAGAAAGTTGATAACCAGTAAAGTTACGCGGTTTGCGGCTGTTTCCTCAGTTCCTGAAAGCCTTAATATCCTCCTCCTGTGTAGCTTCCAGTCCCACGGAAATCAGGGTATGTAAATCCACACAGGACAGCGGGGAACAGCGAGGACTAGTCGCGTCAATATTCACATAGTGTCAACACATATTACTTCCTGTTAGAGTCTTCAAAATTAAAGACCCTGATGACAAAATTACATTACACTACTTTATATCGGTGAAAAAGTAAACACACGTTTGTTTCCTGCCCTGTCTACCGTTGGCTAGCTTGAAATAACCTTATTGGAAGGAGGACTGGAGAGATATAAGAGGAAAAAAGAAGGGAGAAAAGAAAGAGAAAGAAAAATGAAGGAATGACCCGAGACATAAGCAGTGGTAGAAAGCAACCCCATTCATTCACGCATTGTGCAGTAGCCTAATTTTATTTTATTCAAAATGCACCTCTGCTCATCACACATATACTGTATATTTTAGTTTTCACCCCACTACATACTTTTTATTACTTTGGGACTGTTTTTACTGTTCCTATTGAGTAATATGCTCCAATACTTATAACTTTTTTTTCCATCAATGAACAATGGTAATTGAGTTTTCCAGTACTCACTATTATTTCCTCTTTCTGTATCCTATGGGCATTTGGCATGGGTTGAAGTCTGTGATTTTATAGCTTTAGGTGGGCTTACGTCATTAAGACTTACTGAGGGTTGGTAGCAAATTAAAATCAATTTTTTTAAAGAATTATAATATGTTGCCTGTCCAGAAATATCATTACAAAATAACCCATAAATTGTTCATTTATTTCCCCTTCTCACTTGCAGTATTATGGCTTCAATGGCAGCCACTAAGGAGGCACCGCTGCAGTAATCCCTCAACACAAGCACCAAGCCAGTTATGTAAGTAATTTCTCTCCCAGACTACACACACATGCTTGTGTAGCTATACTTTTTAGGACACTGCGTTGACTTTCATTCATTTGGACAGTGTTATCACTAACCTTGCAATATACACCTGGTGGGGTGCATTTAGCGGTTTCCTTAGGAGGTAACCATAGCTTTCGGCCAAGAGCAGATGTCTTCAGGTGGTACACGACCTTAGCTGAGTGTTTCGGCCCTCAACCACAGCACTCTCCAGTTGGTGGGCCGGCAGTGGTTGCCAAATCACTGCCCATCTGCTCTTGGCTTCCTTCTTCCCTCCTCCCACCTGCTTCAAATCCAGCAGAGGGCACGTGCTGCGTCCTCCCCCAACTTACAAGCTGCTTGCTTCTTGTTCTTTTTATGCACGCCCAATGACAATGACCACCAGACTGAACAAGCAGGAGAATCTCTGCAGCCAACCCCTACGGTGAACAGCCAAGCCTGCCATCCCTTGTTCTTACAGTTCTGAGCTAGGGGCTGGTACTTTAAGGCCTCATCACAGCCCTCCTCCCAGGGCACAGTCAACTGGACCAGGATGATTTCCTTGTCCTTGGTTGACCACAAGACATCTGATGTCTGGACGGACGGCTGTGCGCACAACCTCCAGCATCTCCCTCTCCCTCATCTCCTTGCTTGCTGAATAAGACTTGGTTTTGATCTTGGGGTTAAGAATGTCTTTGCTCCCTCCTTGATGAAGGTCATTGGCTTCTTTGACTCCAGAGAGGCAGGTTTCTTCTTGCACTTCTCCTGCCCTAGTGTGTCAGCAAGGGACAGGAGCATTTTATCATGATGCCACCTATACTGTCCTTGGGCCCTTCTTGACCTCAGAGTTTGCAGTATGGAATTTCCCTCATCCCCCATGTATGCAGATGTAGGATGAGGGAAGGAAGGTTGTCGTATACGGAATGCAAAAGGAAGGAAATTTGGTAGGACTCCATTCGCCACAGCTCTGAACAGGTGATCTTGCGTGTGGGCAGATCCCATTTTGTCCATGCGTCCTGGGACCCTTGTTCCACTGCCTTTGGAGCTTTTCCTCCTCCTGAGCCCAAACTTCTGCCTGTACCATGTCTCGCCTACTCCTTACACCTGCCTTACTCCACTGCTGGAAGTGTGTGGAGCCCAGTCCTTTCCGTCTGACACAGGGGTTTCTCAAAATGTCACGTAGCTTCAGAGCTTTTACTGCCTTCTCTACAGCTCTGTTAGCTACCCACCTGCGCCCAGATCTAGTTGTGACCCCTGCTTGCTCTACCAACTTGTCTTTTGTGTCTCTCAGGCGCAGTAAGACTCTACATTTAGCCACTTTGAATTCCTCCATTGCTGATAACAATGGGAGCTGTAGTTGCCCTGATTGAATGTAGAGTTCTACTGAAGAGAAACTATGGGGAAGTCCCAACTGTTCTCCATGCCTTCTACAGCTGTCATGGGGAACTCATAGACTGTGAAGAGCCACATATGTCTTGGCAGATGGCCAGACTGATTTGGTCAGGTCTTGAACTTGTTGGGAAGTTCAGATTAGTCAGAAATTAGGTTCTGCCTATTTAGGAGTATTTTTTGGTCTTCATGAGGACTACTATTCCCGACAAGGTCAAGGTCAGAATATGCCGGAAAAGGTCCTAAAGAGGGGACAACTACTAGTGGAGACACGCACACACATTCTTGTACAGCATCCATAAAGTCAGACATAATGCATTCTCTAGCCCGTTACCCTAATCTCAACCATCACAACAAATGCCAAATCCTACAATGTGACTGAACCCTAACCTAAACCTAATTCTAATCCTAACTCTAAAACTAAGACTTAATCATCAAAGTGTCCTCACAAAAATGGGTTTAAATCAAAATTTGTCCTCACAGCCTACCACAGACATGTACAGTACATACACACATATACACACACAGAGGCATACACAGTGTGATGCCATAACCAGAAACAGAAATAGCTGCTGCCCCTGTGGCTATTAATACTCAGCTTTTCTGAGGTCATTGACAACACACACCACCCTAACCAACTCTCCCTCTCATTACTCAACCTTTTTTCTTTCTTTTGCCTTGTATGTATATGTAATATGCGTGGGTAATTACACCACATTTTATGATTCAGATTCTTTTATGGGCAACTAGAGGAAAATAAAATACATTAAAGAATGACTTAAGTCAGAATAAAATGTAAGTATCTGCAAAGTGGGTCGGTTGTTTACCGTAGTTTACCAGTGCTGTCCCTACACCTTTACTTTTATGTCCCACCATATAAAACTACTTTTTCTGAAAAATCTAACTAACTACCTAACCAACAACAAGGCAATATTTGTCATTGCAGACTCAAAAATGTATTTAATTTGGGTCTGATACTGAGGTTACATTGTAACCTGCAACACAGTGGCTAGTTTGTGGTGATTGCCTTACTGTATGCCTCTGTGTTCAGAGTTAGGTTTTCAGGCTCCCGCTGGTTTAAAATGTATCATCAACTGCATTATGACAAATGAATGTGATTACGATGCAAAATTGATAGTTGTGTTCTAACATACTCTGTAAATCAGACTTAGATGGACATTGTTCACTTAGGGGGTCAGGAAAGGCAAACATTTGCAATGACATAATTTCATGCAAGGCCACCCCTCTGTGTGTGAGTTGAATGTGTGCAGATAAACAGAAAAAGGAAAGATGTGCTGGGGTTCAGAGCTAAACATGCAGTCTTAAATTATACAGGGGTGTTGTCATGATTGTAAGCCCTTTCATGGAAGGGAAAGCCACAGTTTCAAAACACAAAGCTACTGTTGGCTGCATCAATTACGTCTTCAAAAGAAAAAAATGAATCTCAGGTCTTGATTATGAAATGAAAGAGTGCAAAAAGTAAACTGTTTTAAGCCAAGATCCTCTATCATCAGCCCAACTGCAAAACTTATGAGAACACATTCACACGTGGCATTGACACACATGTACATAAAACCCATAATTACCGAGCAGGAGAGCCCAAAGCTCAGGCACAGTGCTGAGAATCAGAGAGCAGAACAACAGATTCTGGATCAGTTTTGAAGTTTCCTAATGGGTAGCTGAGGCTATAAATGCCATATTAAGATGATCCATAGTCTGCACTTTGGAGTAATGTCATCCCACAGAGCTGCAATTATACAATGTGTGGCATATCCTTTCATGCATTGTCCAGACACACAAGTTTAGTTTTGTATTTTCTTTCTACACAATGATTTCAAACCTATACAGTCCTAAGAACAAGATAAATAAATATGGGAAAATAGGAAAAAGCACAAGAGAGCAATAAAAGTCAAAGAAAATAAACTGTATGCAGATTAAAATATATCACTTAAAGCAGAGCAATGACTCAGACATGGGCAAAACACACCTGAGACAGGAGAGTATTTAAATACATTTTATTAATACCACTGAAGACACATAATATCATGTGAAGAATATCATATTAGAACATCACCACAGCTAGAGAGGCAAAAGCCAGGAAAAGTAGCTTTGTGAAGGTAGAGATCTGGTGTTGCTGTGCGTTGTTCAGGTAGTGCTCAGCTACTTCCCTGTTGGGGTTTGGCCCAGTAAACCAGAGCTGCATGCAGCGGCCTGAGGTTTTGGAGAGGGTGGTGTACAGGTAGGAGTTGGACCAAATTTGTTCACACATGGACTTGGGTGTGGGGTAAACTTCGGTCCACTTTCTGCACTTGCTTTGGTCAGGGCATTTATTTTGACCTGTATGAAATAAGGAAATCAATTTGTACTGCTCCTATACATATAAATATATACTATAAAACCTAACGCTAACCCTTTTATTTATGTGCTTAATATTCTGATTTTGTTCATTTGTATGTCTTTATGGTTTACAACTGTTGTTAATTATTGTAATTATTGATGCAAATTTACACAATGTTTGTTCTTAGGAACTTGATAAATACTGCTCAGTCATTAAAACATTTTTTTAGTTTTATTTAAAATCTATAAGTGCACTGTAGTGCAGACACAAAATACAGATTGCAGAGACTGACCACTATTGTTATTCAGTTAGTAAAGCAATTTTGTGTATAATATATTATTATTAAACTGTTAAAGTTTAGCAGTTGAAGAAATCTGCATTACTTCACTGATTTGTAAAAACTGGCATTGGCCATAGAAAAACCCTTGTCAGTAAACCTCTTATTTTAGAGTATGTGCAAATGTGTGAATTAAACAAGTGTGAGCAAGTCTTTATAATTTATTCAGAAGTTTGTGTGCATATGAGTTGTGTTTTGTATTCACCCGAGCTCCAGTCCCATCCCTTGTGCCAGTCAGTCTTGCAGGTGAAATCTTCTTTGCAGTCTTCCCACCAATCATGGCAGTCCTCCACACACAGAGGCACATCTAAGATCCGCTCCTTGCGCCAGCTTTGATCCACCTAATCACAAATGAATACTTTGTAGTTTTAAAAGAAAGTTGCAATACTACAGCATGTAGATGAGGAATAAAGATCTGTATAAATTAAAACTGGATACATTTCAGTCAATTTTCTTTTACTCAGTGGCAAACAGCACTGTTAATATGGACACTGCCATCTAGTGTTGCATGTGCACACATACAAGAGAGTATGAACTCAGTGTACACACTTTTTGTATCCAGGGTCCCAAATGAGGTGAGCACTCATAGAAGCAGGTGTCCTGGATGAAATGTTCCTTGCACCTGTTGGTCATAACACCACAATGATCCCAGTTGAAATTGTACAGGTAGGAGTTATCGTTGTGAGCCTCTTCACTGGTGTTGGCTGTACAACATGCATTTTCAAGCCAGGGACTACACTGAAAACGAAGAGCAAAGAGAAGTCACTTTATGCTGTTGAGCTGAAAACATTTTGTTCACCCCTGTGTCTGAATAACTTAAAATCTTCATTTAAGCATTTATATCTCCAAGCCATTTAATTTGTTCTGGCATTCATTTAAATTATCACCTGTCCATAAAGGTTTCCCTCAGGGCCAGGCTCTACTTTGTGGTGTTTGGCATCCATACACATGTTGAGTTTATCCAGACACAGTGTGCTAGTGGAGAGGACAAGCAGCAAGGAAAGTTTGACCCACATGGTTCTGTGGAAAAGAGGCATCAACATACATTACTGTGAATTACTTAATAAATATAAATACATCGGGATACACACAATAGTATAGGGATAACAGACAAAATCACATGGTAATAAGTACAGATCAGGACCAAGACACTCATAGAAACCCTAACATTTCTTGTCGTTAATTCTTTCATGGTCTTCAGAGTTGATAAAGCAAATTGGGCACAGATGAACTTTGTGAGGACATGTCAGTGTTGAGCTATTTCTGTCAACAATTGTTTTGCTTTGTACACAAAGTTTCTTTACAGTTGATTAATCCTTATTGCCATTTCCATGCCATTTTGTGCTCTTTTTTGTTGGTTTTATATCATTATGACATCCTACTCTTTTTAATATTTACTGGTTACACAAGTATTTGTTTTTACTCCAAAAAACAAACAAAAAAAGAAAACAGGTATCAGTTGGTACCAAGTACTCAGATCTACACTGTAAATATAATAAAGCAACTGGACTATAAAAGAGGCCAGTCCTTAAATTCTGTACAAAACTTCAAAATTGGACACAACATTCAGAGACATAGGCACCTGTCACACATTTGTCCCTTTACTTTCAAAGAAAAAAAAAAACATAAATATAAAATCAAGTTACAACACAAGCTACCTAAAAAGCAGCTAGAACAATGAGTCAGGGAGCAAATAAATTTCCTATCCCTATCAGCCTTGCAAGAAAAATAAAATTCACAATTATCAACCAAAAAACTACAAATAATTTTATTAGAAAAGGGGAAAATATTCTATATCATAAACAATATTTATAAGCAAACCACGTGCCATTAAGAACCATATAGAACAATTTAAAGGAACTATTAAATTACATTTTCCCTACTACGCCTTACATTGTACAAGATCAAGAAAGAAAAAAAAAGATTTACAGATTTATTTTACCTTGTTAGATTTTTCAGTGATTCCTTCCCAATTACTGCAGGGCTTTTCCCACAAGATAACGTCTCCAGTTACCTTTTACACACTGGACAAGACTAAACAAGATTTAGAAGGAACACATCTGTTCATATATATATGTGCCTGTGTGTGTGTGACTAGCACCTAACTGAAAATAAGGTTGCGTTTAATACAAGTTTCCAAAGTCCAAAGTCTGACTTGCAAGTGTGTGTGTGTGTGTGTGTGTGTGTGTGTGTGTGTGTGTGTGTGTGTGTGTGTGTGTGTGTGTGTGTGTGTGTGTGTGTGTGTGTGTGTGTGTGTGTGTGTGTGTATGATGAAGTAAAAAAGTGTGTGTCTGTGTTACAGTCACTGTTCAATTGTATCTCATTGCGAGGAGTGTTTGTCTTATCTCAAGGTCTTTCCTTCTCCTACACACACATGAATGCACACAGGCACACACACACACACACACACACACACACACACACACACACACAGAGCATATGGCAGTGTGACCTGCAAGATGAGTTGTATTATGGCAATTAAGATTATGGCAATTAAGATGAGTTACAGTTTTCTGACTTCACTAAAACATTACTCAACATTAGCCCGGTGAACCTGACATTTTAGTTGTGCATGAGAACATAAAAATCTTCAGGTGTATGTGTTTCAGTTGTTTATGTGAGAGCATATGACATGTGTGTGTTTGCAGTATAGGATATGAGTAATGTGATACTCTATAATGATAATGACACCTTGTATATGTGAGAGATACATAATACATTTCAGTGACTAATCAAAATAAGGGGTTTGCAGTTCTATAATATGTCCATAATATTTTGTCCACCTCTTGCAAAGGATTTCAAAATAGGGCAGTTCCTTACACTCTTATACAATGGACTACCTTGTGTTTAATAGATTTATATATACAGTTAAATTGTTTCATATTGGCATTATTAGCAGAAGTCTTTTTGAAACATTACATGTGATAGCATGGCTATTAAATTAATAAATTACTAATAGCTAAATTAAATTTAGCCACTGCAGTTTTCAATGCCCTAGTGATGTGCATGCTGACCCACTATCACTGGGTCAAGTCTGGGACATTTAAACTGAACAGTGCTTATGTCAAGATGACGATGTGGAAAGGGCCTTCATACTTTTTGAGCACTAACTGAAAAAGTAAAGAACAAATGTTGATGATTTTTTTCCTTTGAATGTGGACACAGATCCGGATTCAGGAATTTTGTTTAACCTTGTGAGATAAGAGATTGCATGTTGACCCTGAGAGAAACTGAGCAGCCTTGGTGGAGGCTTGCACACTGTGCTTGCTTAGTTTATAAAATTATTTTATTGACATTTTACCTCATTTATAAAACAAAATGCATATAGAATTATTTCTTTTTTCACATAAAGAAAATATGAATATTATTTTGTATTTAAACTTTTCCAGCAGCATAACTGCCCGTCAAGCGGAACCTTTGCAAAGTGACTGAAAGAGGGGACTATTTTAAGAGAACACAAATTTATCTTCCGGCTAAATTTGTTTTGAATTTTGGTGGAGCGGAAACGTGAAATCGGCAGGTAGTTTTGATGCTGTTTGTTTGTCGTTTATAGTAAGACTTTAATTTCTAGCTGCTACATTTACTTGGTGTATCTTCACATTGTTTCTAATGTTTATTTTAATCGCAGTAAAATACAAATAGACAAATACCAGACCAATTGATACATTAGTGTTCTCGTGTTTATCGCTTTGTTGTTCGGATAAAGACGCTACACACTTACAACTCGTCATGTGCACGCTACAAACACACTTGCTGATTAAAACTATGGTTGTTGTTGTCGTCCCTGTGTGACAGATATGTCCACGCTGTTCCCTTCTCTCTTCCCCCGGATAACCGAGACCCTGTGGTTCAACCTGGACCGACCCTGTGTGGACGAGACCGAGCTGCACCAGCAGGAACAGCAGCACCAAACCTGGGTAAAAAAAAAGCTCTAAATAAAATATCTCTGCTCTTTCCCCTACACGTCACTTTACTTTAGTTGTATTGTCCTTGGTAGAAAATGTGTTGTGCTGTTTGGAGTACAGAAAGCATTGTGATACTGAGTGTACCAAAAAACAAACAAACAAAAAGTATTTTATCCTTTTGTACTTCAATTTTGGTGCTCTGCATTTGAATCACTTTTTAGATTTGGCCTTTTAGAGGACCTGCTGCTCATAGATCACCAACATAACACATCATGGTGACCCACTGACTAAAAACCTATTTACTCATATATTTTTATGCCATTCTAGTATATAGTACAAATAGTGAAGATTGAAAGATGGGTGATAATGATTTAGGGTAGCTGATTGGTATCTAACAGCTTAAAAAGAACTGTGATGATATTACAACCAATATGCAAACACAAAACAAGCTTTTAAAAGACGTGTTCTCAAAGTTATGATATATGTGACCAGAATATGTACAAAACTGTACATATATCATTTTATATTATTGTGTATACCAGAATCAATCAGGCTCTCATCTCAGATTTTTTTCTTCCATCAGTTGCAGAGCATTGCAGAGAAGGACAACAACTTGATGCCAATTGGGAAACCTATTTTTGAGGTACTGCATTTTAATAGTCTGTAACATGAATTCCATTAATGCCCACCAGATCTCGAAGTGCAAAACAATTCACTCACTGCTGTAGTAGAGAACTCCTGTTCACACCGTAAATATGCAGTAACAAAGGTAAAAGTTGGAGCTTGTTGCGCTTCATATTGTAAGACCTACTCACTCCTGAGTGATATTGTATTCACTTGTTGAGATGCGTTACAAATAAGCAGTCAGGGTTTTGTTTGTGTTTTTCAAATGTTTGTGTCATTTCCTTTTGCTGGGCTCAGGGAGGATATGAAGAGGAGGATGAGGAAGATGACGAGGATGAGGAGGACAGTGAGGAAGATTCTGAAGATGAAGAAGACATGCAGGACATGGATGAGATGAATGACTACAATGAGTCTCCTGATGATGGCGAGATCAATGAGGTGCTTTACTATATAATTTGTATAATACTTTAATATTGAGAGCACAGAATTCACTGAAATGACTTTGAGTATTTTTTTCTTTTAATTTCTCTCAACAGAGAAATAACAGTCCTTAATCTGGATCTGTTTGTGTCTGTCAGGTGGACATGGAGGGAGCAGAGCAAGACCAAGATCAATGGATGATTTAGGGCAAAAGACTATTTTAGTTTCCACCAAGCTGTCTGGTGCTGATACCTGCTCTTAAAATATGACTGCTGCTCCTTGGACCATAATATTCTTCGGATAAATGTCGAGTAAATCTAACACGAGCGTCTCATGGCAAGCAGCAGTCACTCAAAGCCTATGGATGTCATTGGACATTGGTGTGAGCCTCACTTTTATAAGGTTCTGTACAATTAGCGCCTGGATATACAGTATGTTAATGCCACTGTGTACATGTCATTTTTTTCTTTTTTGTGGCCAACTGTGGAGCTGGTAAATACATGTAGCCTTTCAGCTGAGTCACAGCAGTTAACCATTGTGTTTTACGGTAAATGCTATAAAACTCACAAAATCTCATTTATAGCCAGTCAGGCACAAAACCAGTCACAAACAATCATTCCAATGACCTGTCATTTCAAAGTTGACCTCATAACATCAGTCATGTGCCACTTTCCAAACAGCTGATTGAGCACAAACATCTGTGCAGTCAGCTTAATAATTTTTTACCAAAAAGTAATTATCTGTCTCACAGCAGTGGTGTATTTAGGTTACTCATTGACATCAAAAGAAGTTGAAATGTTTTTGTTAATTAAAAATAATGTTTTAACACTGTCATAGTTGAAAGAATTCATTAACACTTAAGAATTTGAATTGAAAATATGAATATATACACACGTGGCCATCTCAAAAAGGATTGTTTACCAAGGTGATTGTACTAAAGAATGATAAGAGGCCTTGACTGTTTTTATTAAAGTAACTTATTTTGATGAAATGATGATTTGACTTTTTACTTTCCCAATAATGGACACAAAATGTGACATTGTATACTCATGGGGAGTGATAGATTTTGTGTTTCAAAGTGGAGGTGGACAACAACTATGGTGCTGTTGTCCAGAGTTCATAGGTGAACATTTATTGTCAAGTGAGCCTTTGACAGGTAATGGTTACATTGCCCAGAATTAAACGAGTCCATGCAGTATGCTTATTATAGATTTACTAAAATAAAATTTCCCCAGAGGTCATACTTTTTCCAAAATCTGGTAGTTAGTGTATACTTAATGGATTTGGAATGAGTATATATTTTTTTGAGCTTAGCTGACAGCAGATAATTTTAGGTGTGTTTACAAGTGACAAAGACCCGGGTCTTCTTGAAAATAGACACTCAAGTTTTCATGAGAATGCATCGTCTTTAAGGAAGGATCTACAGCTATCCCTATTATCACATTTATTGAAATTAGTTTTTAACAAAGGGTGTACAATTGTCCATTCCTTTCCTCTACAAAATGTGTATCTGTGTAACAAAGTGTGTTATTTCTGTCTGAATGATCTATTTGATTCCCTGGTACACCAGCTCAGCCATGCCATCCCTGATGCCTTTGCTGTACTCCAGTGTAGCCCGATGGATTTTCCACTCATAAAGGCCGCTTTTACGAATGTGTCTGAGGAACTTTGGAGCTCCAGGAAACAGCACATTGTCAGCCACTATCATAGACCCTTTCCCCAGCAAACCAGAGCCCTCCAGCATCTGCAACACACAGCAGAACTATGAGGAAGTTGACCAATTAGCAATGTAGCACAACTGTAACTTATTCT